>JAOVYX010016287.1:0-87160 GCA_035668315.1 Drosera spatulata | reverse complement strand
GTAAGTTGGATATTTCTTGATTTCCTATGTTTCTGATACTTAAACCCCCTGTAATCTTGTCGCCTTGCTTCGAATGGGATTTGGAGCGGCGGTAACGCCACGTGTCAAGCAGGTATTGGACATGAAAACCTTGGGGCGTTACACTTTGTATAATATTAATGATGAGAAGAAACCTGAAATGGATGGTTATACTGCTTCTTTCTTCAAGAAAAGTTGGTGTATTACGGGTATTTAGGTATGTAAAGCTATTAAAGCGTTTTTCCATCCTGGACATATACTGAAAGAAATAGGTGCTGTTGTTATGTACTTAGCTCCTAAATATCCTATTCCCTCTTCTCCTGGTGAATATAGGCCAATAGCATGTAGTGGTACTTTGTACAAAGTGATTGCTAAGATACTTTGTGCTAGACTGTAAAATATGCTGAGTGATATTGTTGGTGAAGCTCAAAGTGCCTTTATCAAGGGCAGACAAATTGTTGACAACATTTTGCTTCGTCAAGAATTATTTTATGATTATGAAAGGAAGAATGTCATCCCCAGATGTATGTTGAAGATAGACATCAGAAAGGCATTTGACACGGTTAGGTGGGATTTCTTGAAAATCTGGATGATCAAGTTGGGATTTCCTGAACAGTTTATGGACTGGTTCATGGGCTGTGTCAAGTCTGCTTCATATTGCATTTGTTTGAATGGAGAATTGCCAGAGGTATTTCAGGGACATCGAGGCCTAAGGCAAGGAGACCCCCTCTCCCCTTATTTGTTTGTTATTATTATGGATCATTTGACTAGATTCTTGCTGATTGCTAACAGTTAGAAGTAAGGAGTATGCTTTTCATCCAAAATATAAGAAGTTGAGAATTGTGAATTTATACTTTGCTGATGATCTAATGATCTTCTCCAACTGACATGAGTTCTATCCTTGTAAAAAAGTAGGTGTTGAGGTCCTTTGCTGAAAGTACAGGTTTAGAGGTTAATTTGAGTAAAAGTGCTCTTTATACTGGGGGAGTTCAGGAAGAGTTTAAACTGGTTTGAGCTCGAGCTTTGGGAATGAATAAAGGAACCATGCCAATCAAATACCTTGGAGTACGGTTGGCTAGCAAGAAGCTGGGGATTAAACAGTAGCAGGCTTTAATTAAGAGGATTACTAGGAGGATTAGCTCTTGAACAGCAAGACTTCTTGTAACACCCTGACTTTTCTGATCTTTTTATAGGAATCCACGTGATATTACTGCCACTGGGGGCCTCTGCCCAGCCAGACATACTCGTCACATCCTGACTTAGTCATAAGAATTAAATTAAGCTCACTTATACATCATTAATTTATAAACTTTTAATGCACTGAATCACAGCTCAGAATATCACCTTCACAACGGAATTTACATCTCTTTCTAAAATCAAAATATTTTTCACACGTAAGTTACATCTATCATAAAATCTTAGGTCACACTTCTTGTAACGCCCTCGACTTTCAGTGTCGGAAGACACGTGAGCGTTAAACCGAATGGGTTTTAGGGATATAGAAGTCAAGGAAACTATAAATAGTAGTCAAATTCATAGCTTACAGTCCCGAATACCTGTTTTAATTACATCATTGGAGCAGAAGTAATGTAGATCGATTATTACATTAAACAAAATAGACATCTGATCTGCTATAATATTCGAAGTATGTGAGATCATCTATATGCATGCAAACTCGCACTAAGAGCCTTCAGGTGCTGTTGGGGGTATACGTGTAATTGAAAAACATAACTGTGAGCTAATGAAGCTCAGCAACCTCAGGTGTATGAATCCCAATTACAAGGAATTTCCGCTAATGGATATGACGACCGTCGAAAGTTCCTAAAATATTTTTGTATAATATAGAAAAATATGGGCGTCATATCAACCAGCATCGTTTTACATTGCTTAATATGACTTCGTATCGCTTTTAAGAGTCATTCCTTTCTTTTACATTTAATTAGGGTTCATGACTCGACTCAGAAGTAACAACTCCATGTATATGACTGACTCGGAGTATAGAGATAAGATGTCAATCGTCAGCCGGGTTATCCAATAGATTTGGTATATTCGCAGGTGTCTACTCTGTGCGTCGCCTTGCACCTCTTGTGCACATTCAATGTGGTATCGTTTGCCAGCATTGACATAATTTAGGACTCCCTAAAGAGAGCAATCCGTGGGCCCACCAGAACGGCATAGAAGCCGCCGCATGCATGCAAAGAGGATGGGGGATGTCCATCGCTCCCTAGCTAGTTTTCACCCATGACGATGATTCAAAGGATAATACAGGAGTGCAATGTCTAAAATTCAAGCCACCAAGGCTATTCAAAGAACATATGTTCTCAATGGATCGAAGAAGGGCCACCAATGTTCGACCTTCTCAATAATTCCAGGAAAACGACCAACGACCCAAAGGATCCACAAGGGATGTCAATGCCGTCCTTATCAGTTCAAGGAGGTGAGATTTCTTATTCGTTTGCTTTTCATTAGTTCACATGGATAGTATAACTATACTCCACATCCCCCGTTCCCTTTTTATTAATCATTTAGCGATCGCTTTCATTTATTTTCCGTGAGGTATATACATTATAATGGTGCATTCTACTTCATTTCAACCCCAAATACCCCACCACATATCAAACGTGATCGTATATGCACGTTTGACGTTATATTTCCATGCGAATGAGTTATATATATCTCAAATATGCACTTAGGTTTAAGGTTCGATGCATGAATTCACCCGTTTTCTTGGCCAGAAGGCCGTCGCGGGCGCGACACTTCCCCGTCGAGGGCGCGACGCCCTGTGCAGCCAAAATCCCCATTTTTTCCTTCATCGCGGGCGCGAGCCAGGATGATCGCGGACGCGACTATTCTCCAGCCCAGAACGTCCAAAAGACCTCCGTCAACGCATCCAAACCATTTCACAGATATCAAACACATCAAAACATGTCCCAAAGCATGCACGAAAGCAAAGAAAGTGTGTGATCAAATAAAAGCGACGTCTTGGACGAGTGAGGTTACCTCAAACGCGTTTGATTTCCTTGAAGTGATTCTCATCCTTCGGCTTGTTACCGCTGCTGGTGTTGATGTGGTGATGAAGATGGTGGCTCCGTGGTGATGATCTCCTGGTGGTGGTGTTGGTGATGTGATTGTGTTGATGAAGGCGATGAAGACGATGATGAAAATAATGATGGTGAGATGATGGCGATGCCCGGAGTTGATGTTGAAGATGATAACGGCTGCGTTGGCGGCCAAAGATGTTGCAGGCGTTGGTGGTGGCTAAGGGTGAAAGTGTGAGGGAAATGGTGGAAGTAGTAGAAGTGGGAAGGAGAGTGCGGGAGAAAGGTGATGGAGTGGAAGAGTGACAGTGGAGAATTAGGTACGCATGGGAAATACCCCGTGCCGTCCCACGATACGTCTTGTTCAATCCACTATTTATTCGAATTTCGTAATATTAACTCATCAATAATTTATTTGCATCGATAGATTTATCCCATATACGAAATTATGACCTCCCGAGTAATAATCCATTGTTTTCGGGATTAAAATTGCTAGCCCTTACTCGCAACGTTTATAAGGTTATAACATTGTAACGTTATTCGTTCCTAATATTTATTGGCGCGTTCGACTAATCAACCCAAAATATTCTATCGTCATATTTGATTTAATAATCAAATATTTTCTTGGATTTAAATATATAATCTTTAAACACGATTTATTTTAAAATCGTAACGTTATATATTCATTTTAAAACTCCCAAAATTCTCGGGTACTACATGCGGGTATTGCTTCCGCATTGTTTCCTCCTCCTCCCAAGTTGCCTCCGAGGTCAGGTGGTTCGCCCAGAGGACTTTCACTAGTGAGATGGTACGGTTTTTGAGAATCTTCTCACGACGATCTAAGATCTGCTAAGGTTGCTCCTCGTATGTCAGATTCTCTTCCAGAATGATCGTACGATGGTACGGCTTGGGTCTGTCATGTATTTTCTCAGCTGTGATACACGAAATACGTTATGCACGCCTGAAAGGTCAATAGGTAGTGCAAGCCTGTATGCAACTTCCCCAACCCGTTCCAGAAACTCATAAGGTCCTATGTAGCGAGGGCTTAACTTTCCCTTCTTTCCAAATCGCATAACACCCTTCGTAGGAGAAACATTCAGAAATACATGATCCCCCAAATCAAACTCGAGCGGTCTTTGTCGCACATCTGGGTGTGATTTTTGACGATCTTGAGCCGTCTTCAATCTATTTCTGATCTGTTTAATGGCCTCCGTTATCTCTTGTAATGATTCTGGCCCAATAACTATCGTATCCTCGATGTCATCACAGTAAAGCGGTGTCCTACACCTCCTTCCATAAAGGGCTTCGTACTGTACCATACCGATATTGGAATGAAAACTGTTGTTGTAAGTGAATTCCACCAAATGTAAGTGTCGATCCCATGATCCTTGAAACTCCAAGGCACATGATCACAACATGACTTCTAGCGTCTCGATTGTTCTTTCTGTTTGTCCATCTGACGCTGGGTTAAAAGCAGTGCTGGAATTCAATTTCGTACCAAAGGCCCTCTGTAAGCCTTTCCAGAAATACGCCTGAAACCTCGTATTTCTATCAGAAACAATGGATTCTGGAGCTCCATGTAGTCCGACTATTTCTCTTGCATATTCTTCCGTTAGACGGTCAACACTCCAAGGGTTTTTTATTAACAGAAAATGTGCTGACTTAGTCAATCGGTCCACAATCACCCAGATAGAGTTTATCCCTTTTGTCGTTACTGGAAGACAGACTATGAAATCCATCGAGATTGAATCCCATTTCCATGTGGGAATTTCCAGTTGCTGTAGTAAACCTCCGGGTCGTTGATGCTCAATCTTAACTTGCTGACAAGTAATACATTTTGCCACAAACTCTACAACTTCCCTTTTCATGTTCTCCCACCAGAAGCGTTGTCGTAGATGCTGATACATCTTATTGCCTCCTGGGTGAACAGAATAAGGGGTTTGATGAGCCTCTTCCATGATCTTTCTCTTCAAAGCATCGTCATTTAGCACACAGAGCCGTCCTCGAAACCTCAAGGTACCATCGTTGTGAATCACAAAACTATTTGATTTTCCTTGTAGGGTTTCTTCCCCAAACTTCCTCGCTCGTTTGCCTCTTGGGCTAGCAATATCTCTTCCTGAAGAGTAGGTTGCTCTTGCAGGTTCGCAAGTATATTATCACTTGATGCTGGGCGGATCTCTATACCCAATTTGCAGAAGTCATTAATCACCTCAAGCTCTGTGATTCTCAATAAATGCAAAGTGCCTTCTGCCTTTCTATCCTTTCGATTCAAGGCGTCAGCTACTACGTTCGTCTTTCCAGGATGATACTGGATTGTAATCTTTTAGAAGTTCCAACCATCTCCTCTGACGCATATTCAATTTCTTCTGAGTGAAAATGTAATTCAAGCTTTTGTGTCGGTGAAGATCTGGAAGCAAATTCCATACAAATAGTATCTCTAGATTTTGAGGGCAAATACCACTGTTGCCAATTCCAGGTCGTGAGTAGGGTAGTTATGCTCATACGGTTTCAATTGTCTTGAAGCATATGCAATCACCTTGCCATGTTGCATAAGTAAGCACCCAAGACCTTGAACAGATGCATCACTGTAAATACAGAATCCTTTCTCGCCAGAAGAAAGGGTGAGTACTGGTGCTGATGTGAGACGCTTCTTATGTTCCACAAAGGGGCCCTCGCACTTATCAGTCCATAGGAACTTAAGAGACTTCCGTGTCAAGTTAGTTAAAGGCATGGCGATCTTGGAGAAATCTTCAACAAATCTGCGATAATATCCGGCCAAGCCAAGAAAACTTCTTACTTCTGTGGCATTTGTCGACCTGGTCCAATTAATCACTGACTCGATCTTCCTCGGGTCTACCCTTATTCCTTCTCTAGAAATCACATGTCCTAGAAACACGACTTCTTGCAACCAAAACTCGCACTTCTTGAGTTTGGCATACAATTGGTGAAATTGCAGAGTCTCGAGAATAGTTTGGAGGTGTTGCTCATGATCTTGTTGTGTCTTGGAGTATACCAAGATGTCATCGATGAATACCACAACAAACTGATCAATGTAT
Source organism: Drosera spatulata (assembly GCA_035668315.1). Lineage (NCBI taxonomy): Eukaryota > Viridiplantae > Streptophyta > Magnoliopsida > Caryophyllales > Droseraceae > Drosera > Drosera spatulata. The sequence goes on along the minus strand of JAOVYX010016287.1, from coordinate 81,048 downwards.
GGCTTAAGGACTCGGTTTATCATGTCCATAAAAACTGCTGGGGCATTGGCAAGCCCAAACGGCATCACTAGGAATTCGTAATGTCCATAGCGGGTACGAAATACGGTCTTTGACACATCGTGAGGTCGGACACGTAGTTGGTGATACCTAGAATGAAGATCTATCTTCGAATACACTGTTGCCCCTTGTAGTTGATCAAAGAAATCGTCAATCCGTGGTAAGGGATACCGGTTCTTGATCGTAAGCTTGTTCAGCTCGCGGTAGTCGATGCAGAGTCTCATACTTCCGTCCTTTTTCTTAACAAATAAGACCGGTGCGCCCCATGGAGACACACTAGGGCGGATGTACCCCTTTTGAAGAAGTTCTTCCAATTGGCCTTTCAATTCATTCAACTCCGCAGGTGCCATTCTATATGGAGCCTTAGATACTGGCACTGCACCGGGCACCAGATCGATGGCGAAGTTAATCTCCCTTACCGATGGCATCCAGGGAATCTCTTCCGGAAATACGTCAGGGAAATCTCGCGCTATTGGGATATCAGAGAGATTTATCTCCTTATTAGTCAATTCTTCCAAGCTATAGAGATAACCGTGACATCCTTTTCTTAACAGTTTTCGTGCTACAAGGGCCGATACCAGCTGTAGTTCTGCTTTTGAACCCTCTCCGTGATAGCTAATCTTTCCTCCTTTAGGACTCTTACACGTTATTATCTTCTTTTTACAATCGATGACCGCTTTATGTCCTTCAAACCAATTTATTCCCAAAATGACAAGAAAGTCATGGAGGTCAAAGACAATGAGATTGGTTGGGCATTCCTCTCTCCCAATGACGATAGGGGCATGGGCGATAACGTGATCGCACACGACAACCTCCCCCGTTGGTAACCCAATATGAATATCCCGTTGTATTTTTGTTGATACTAGGTTATTCTTGTTCAGGAATGACTTAGAAATGAAAGATTGCATTGCACCCGAATCAAACTAAGTATAGATATTGTTTGAAAAGAGTTTGAGATTACCGGTCACGGTAGGCTCAACTCCTGAGGATTCATCATGTAAACTCGGTTATTGGGTTGCTGTTGTTGGGATGTTCCTGCCCTATTCACCTGTACCTGAGGGCGTGCAACAGCAACCGACCTCTCAGTGTAGTTCCCCCGATTATCATTTCTCTGATTCTTATTTCTCTGATTGGTGTTCCTTTGATTATCATTCCTCTTTGTGCAGTCCCTACTGATATGACCGTGCTCCCCACAATTGTGGCTTGGACCAATCCGACAGTCCTTTGCCATATGTCCTATCCTTCCACACTGAAAGCATTTGATATTGGTAGTAGACCCATCCTGAGTGCAAACTCTGGACTGTTGAAATCTGCCTGAACCTACCCGAGAGCATTGGGACTGTCCGCGCTGATTGCCATATCTTTCATCCCCACCTCGATTTTTTGGCAACGAGTTGTGGTAAGGAACTATTTGTTGGTTTGAGCTACTAGCGCCCCCATGCGATGGGCCGCCGCTTGATCGTCGATCATCCCTCTTTCTTTTCGAACGACCAAAATGCTCATCCTTGGTAATGAGGTACCGTTCACTGCTGGCAACGTAGTCATACAGATCTTGATAGCAGGGGTGTTTCTGGTCTGTTATCTTGTCCCTAATCCTCCAGTTGAGTCTTTCAATAAATTGCTTCTGTTTTTCCCTGTCCAAATGGAAATGTGGCGGTTGGAAACGCAACAAGCTAGTGAACTCTGCTGCATATTCATAGACGGTCATGTCCCACTGCAGAAGCATCTTAAAGTTCCTTCTTTCTGATCTTTCAAGAAATCTGGATAAAACCGACTCCTGACGAGCTCAGTGAGCTGTAAACAATTAAACCCTGGTGCCTTGGCACGATCTTACACAGTGTTGCAATTGGTTGCCCCTTGTAGGGGTATGTTCAGGTCAGGAGATGACATGCTCCCAGCCTCCTGCGACTCATTCGCGGCCTTGACTTTCCGTGTCAAAAGACACGTGAGCGTTATGCCGTCAAGGACCTGGTCCGTGACAAGGCTAAGCAAACCGAATGGGTTTTAGGGGTATAGAAGTCAAGGAAACTATAAATTAATAGTAGCTAAATTCATAGCTTACAGTTTCGAATACCTGTTTTAATTACATCATTGGAGCAAAAGCAATGCAGATCGATTATTACATTAAACACAAAAGACATCTGATGTGCAATAATATCCGAAGTACGTGAGATCATCCATATGCATGCAAGTTCGCACTAAGAGCCTTCAAGTTCTATTGGGGGCATATCTGTAATTGAAAAACATAACCGTGAGCTAATGAAACTCAGCAACCTCAGGTGTATGAATCCCAATTATAGGGAACTTCCGCTAACGGCAATGACGACCGCCGAAAATGCCAAAAATATTTCTATATAATATAGAAAAATATGGGCGCCATATCAACCAGCATCGTTTTACATTGCTTAATATGGCTTCGTATCGCTTTTAAGAGTCATTCCTTTCTTTTACATTTAATTAGGGTTCATGACTCGACTCAGAAGCGACAACTCCAAGGATATGACCCACTTGGAATACAGAGATAAGATGTCAATCGTCAGCCGGGTTACCCAATAGATTTGGTATATTCGCACCCGCCTACTCTCTGTGCCACCTTGCACCTCTTGTGCGCATTTAATGTGGTATCGTTTGCCAACATTGAAATAATTTAGGACTCCCTGCAGAGAACAACCCGTGGCCCCTCTACAACGGCGTAGAAGCTGCCGCATGCATGCAAAGAGGATGGGGGATGCCCATCGCTCCGTGGCTAGTTTTCACCCGTGACGATGATTCAGAGGATAATACAGGAGTGCAATGACTCAAACTCAAGCCACCAAGGTTATTCAAAGAAACAGATGTTCGCAATGGATCAAGGAAGGGACACCATGTTTGACCTTCTCAATAATTCCAGGGAAACGACCAATGACCTAACGGATCCACAAGGGATGTCAATGCCGTCCTTATCAATTCAAGAAGGCGATATTTCTTATTCGTTTTTTTTCATTAGTTCACATGGATAGTGTAACTATGCTCCACATCCCCCCTCCCCTTTTTATTAATCATTTAGCGTTCGCTTTCATTTTATTTTTCGTGAAGTATATACATTATAAGGGTGCATTCTAGTTTATTTCAACCCCAAATACCCCACCACATGTCGAATGTGATCGTATATGCACGTTTGACATTATATTTCCATGCGCATGGGTTATATATCTCAAATACACGCTTAGCTTTAAGGTCATGAATTCATTGTTTTCTTGACCAGAAGGCCGTCACGGCCGCGGCTCAGGGCGCGACCTCTTGTTGCGGGCGCGACACTCCCCCGTCGCGGACACGACGCCCTGTGTAGCCAAAATCCCCATTTTTTCCTTCGTCGCGGGTGCGACCCAGGATGGTCGCGGCCGCGACTATTCTCCAGCCTAGAACGTTCAGAAAACCTCCGTCCAACGCCACGGATCTCTCAATTCACACCACAACACATCCAAATCATTTCACACATATCAAACACATCAAAACATGTCCCAAAGAATGCAAGGAAGCAAAGAACTTGTGTGATCAAATAAAAGAGACGTCTCGGACGAGTGAGGTTACCTCGAACGCGTTTGATTTCCTTGAAGTGATTCTCATCCTTCGGCTTGTTACCGTTGTTGGTGTTCATGTGGTGATGAAGATGATGGCTCCGTGGTGATGATCTCCTGGTGGTGGCATTGCTGATGTGATTGTGTTGATGAAGGCGATGAAGATGATGATGAAAATAATGATGGTGAGATGATGGCGATGCCCGAAGTTGATGTTGAAGATGATGGCGGCTGCGTTGGCTGGCGGCGTTGATGGCCAAAGATGTTGCAGGTATTGGTGGTGGTTGAGGGTGAAAGTGTGAGGGAAATGGTGGAAGTAGTTGAAGTAGGATGGAGAGTGCGGGAGAAAGGTGATGGAGTGGAAGAGTGACAGTGGGGAATTAGGTACGCGTGGGAAATACCCCGTGCCGTCCCACGATACGTCTCGTTCAATCCACTATTTACCCAAATTTCATAATATGAACTCATCAATAATTTATTTGCATCGATAGATTTATTCCATATACGAAATTATGACCTCCCCCGAGTCATAATCCATTGTTTTTGGGATTAAAATCGCTAGCCCTTACTCGCAACGTTTACAACGTTATAACGCTCTTCGTTCCTAATATTTATTGGCGCGTTCGACTAATCAACCCAAAATATTCCATCGTCATATTTGATTTAATAATCAAATATTTTCTTAGATTTAAACATATAACCTTTAAGCACGATTTATTTTAAAATCGTAACGTTATATATTCATTTTAAAACTCCCAAAATTCTCGGGTATTACACTTCTCGTCCAAGTCTTGTTCCTGTAACAAAGAGAAGAGGAAAGACAAAGAAAAATAGATGTCGTGAGCTACAGGAGCTCAATAACGTGTCAGCCCCTTACCGGGGTTACACGAGAGATAATGGTAAGAAACAAAAACGGAGAATGATCACTTGCATCCTTTGTTCCAGCACCCTATAACTACCATACCAATATGACATTCACAATTATCATCACAATCTCATCCTACTCATATAAGCACATTTAACATCATGTATTAACACTCGAAATCACACGTCAATCGACACTCCAGACATGATCAAAGCCATTTACTACCATCATACCCTTTATGATATAATAGTTAAGACCTTCATATCAAAAAAATTGAGACAATGACATTGTGACACGATAGGTCTCCAGTCCAAGTCTCACGCACTGCTACACTCAGCAGTTCACTCAAGACTTTGTTATACTTATCGTCATATCAATCACACAGAGACGACAGATAATAAATACCCTCAATGTTATAATTGTGCCCTTGGTGAGACTTGTTCAATTTCAACTTATCAAGCTTTATTCACCTTTAGCAAAAGGGACATCCGCGAAAGAGGATCAGCCAAACCGGAGTCCAGGGTCTCCTGCAGTGAGATACCCTCATACCAAAAAGACCTCACGGGGTCGATGAAGGAATGTCACCACCAAGTCACTATATAACACAAACGACAGACATAACGTTCTTTGTGTTTTACCACGGAGTTATCTCATCAATTTTGGATTTACACTCGTTTCACGCATTCACCCTCATTATACCAACACATAAGGCACAACACACACCATGCAACAACACTCCACAACACTCAGTATTTAGCACACAACATTTACAGTCACTATTTTACGTCAACCATATTTAGTGACTATGTCCAAAAATTCAAATGTATATTATTATATTCACGGTATAATAATACTCATCGCTACACATAATAAATCTAAACGTTATCTTTTACGTCAGCCTCGTCCTTAAGTGAATACGAGCAGCGTCTTCAAGTTCTATAATATAATAGGATTCACATATTAATACATTCCCACACGTTTAATACAACTCCAATCTGAATTTTTAAACTGTTCTGGAACCTAGACTTCAAGACCTTTCCATTGATATAAGACTCGTTTTCTAACTCTTTCTATTTTCAAATCAAGTCACAAAGTTATCTTTGTAACCAGTTTTTACAGATTAATATACCCGTATCTTTTGATTTATATCTTGAGATTCATAAATCAAAATCATGATCTATCAACTTTATCAGAAAGTAGACATGTGAGGCTTTAACATATAATAAAATCGGAATTTATTACAGAGCCTATGATATCCCACGAAATTTTTTATCTTCGTTTTACTAAAAACACATGAGCAATACTGAATAATTAAGAGGAAATCAATGACGAGGCTCACCTTGCCTTACCCACGATTCGATGACGATCATGATCTCAATGTGATGATGACTACGATATTGAGCTTGCCTAGATCTCCTCCTATGCACGTGAAGGAGAGGAGAATGATGTGATGATAATAGGAGATGTAGAGGAGAAGCGATGAATTCGGTGATGATGAAGAGATGATAGTAGGAGAATGATGTCAACCTCATAAAAAAAATAAAAGGTAATGGCAAGGAAGTGGGGTAGGTAAGGAAGGAAGAAAAGGGAAGTGGCGGCGGCGGGTGAAACGTTTAAAATCAAAGGGGTGATAACCCCCTCATGTTTGTGTTGGGATTTAATTTTATCCTCATTAGCATATTTTTATTGTAATTTTGACCAAAAAAATTTTATAACCCCATCAAATAAATTATGACTTTTAATAATATACTATTTTTGTTAATAATTAAGAAAATAAATTATCTCAATTTTTTTTCGGATTTTTACATTCTTCCCTCCTTAAGAGATTTCGTCCTCGAAATTTGAAATCATGGAAATCTAGGAACTACTATTAAATAAATGTGGTATTTCTGATGTATTTCGTGACTGTGCTCTGTCACTACGAGGGCTGTCAAGACCGTGACACCTTCGTTTCACATTGTCCAATAGCCTTTAACAGTGGTCCAATGACACTCTGAACCATAATCGTATCCAAAATACCCCCAAAACAACCCTTAAGTCACACTACACTTCAAATAACTCTTTATTGATATCACATAAACTTCACCTTACCAGTTACGATTGAGTAGGAATAGTGTTACACTTTCTAGGTAAAACACTAGTGGAAAGAAAGCATAAAGCATCAGAAGATCCAATGAAATATATTTTTTAAATGAAAATTACAAGTTTGTCTTGAAAAAAAAAAAAAGAGAGAGAGGAGAAAATAGGACTAATAATAATAAAACGGTACCGTTAAAATGACGAAGATCCATTCGCAAAGGAACTGCTGGGGCAGAGGTTTTCTATTGTAGCTGTTCTACATAGGAGAAATCCAAGTATTAAGGGTTCCGACATTGCAAAGATGAAAGTCGCAATGCAAGTCAGTACAACCATTGGTAGAGAACATAGAGGTACTATGAATAGTACGCAGTACATGATCCATGTCGGGTTCAACCTAGTGTCACTTCTCTTAAGCAACCACTGTAATGTAACTCTGATTCATTTAGCACAAGGTAAGCAAGGTTGATTCAGAGACTTTACTAAATCATAGAATCTTGGGTGAATAGACTAGTAGATATAACATATACTTATACAAATATCAACCTTGAACACTATAACTTACATTTCTTTTACCACGAAGGTAGTCCTTATTTATAATTCAAGTTTAGGTTATAATTCGTTTATCTATGTCAACAGCTCTCAATTTTATTGTAAATTATTAACTTTAGAATATCCCAAGAAATTCTTGAACATGAGAAAACTTTCTCTTTACTGCTAAAGTTTCCAGTTTTGTCAAACTAACTATTAACATTTGTGGATATGTTTTGCATTAAGAAGATGAAATCTGCAAGTTCCATCTGAAAGATTTTCTGCCCTTTTGTCACAGTTTTCACTACTTAGTTTGTACTCCATGCTTTTCTGAAAGCTCATATGAGTTAAATAATATTGTTTCTTATATATCTCAAATAACAAATTGTCATTGAGAGTTTAAGTTTCACGCATCACTATACTTTACAAGCGTAGTTAACATAACACTAGCTTATCTCATATTTACCCTTTCTTATATTCCAAAATTTGATTTAAGTCTCTTCATTTCAATAATCAAAATCTGAGATTTGCAAACATATCAAATCTTTCATTTTCGACTTGATTCTATATGATCTCTATTCCTAAAATAATAACTTGGACAACGCTAAATCTCAAATTGATACACGATTGTGAATCCCAAAACGCATTGTGTTTTCTTGTACTTGGATCATCAATGCATGGATTGATACAACTCATGTATTGATAAAGAGTGTATATTAAATTTCATAGACTGCTGTCTCTTACAGTTCATTCCAGTAATATTTTCAATGCCTAATAAACAACTTCTTAACTCCGAGTTGGAGTATTCATAAGAAATGCGGTGAACTTTACTCTTAAATACATCTTTGGGAATACAACACTTATACTCCCCAGAACCAAATACTTTACATGTATAACATGTGTCAAAGATCATAATCCCAATGCATAGATAATAACTCCAACATGCTTTAATACTATTTCTCATGCTTACTAGACTTTCATTATTGAACTCATATCCTTTTAAGAAGTTGTACAAACTAGCATTATATGTACAACCACACACTTTATCTATAACTCGTGTACAACAACTACGAGATATAGAACCACAATCATGAATTATGACTCAAATATCACTAACACTTATAAATCAGCAACAGCAACCCTTATGTGAATTAGTTTCATTCACTTCTTATATTACTCACATTCATATTATATGTGACAAATACAGACCCATTTGATAACCAAAGTGGCCATAGATGATTTTTTTTTTTAATCTTCGTCTAGTTAAATATACACAATGACTAACAGCAGCTACCTCAACAGAGATCCTCACAAGGACACTCGTTTATAACCTCACAGCTGAAGTATACAAATCAACAACACATAGGAAAGTCATTGTTCATGCCACACAAAATAGCAACACAATACACGTAACCAAACAAGTGCCACAAGTAAGATGGACATTCTAGTCTTATTCTTGCTGTCATAGACACTACTTGAAAAGATTTCCTCAAAGTTATTTGGCAGTACACCCTAGTGCTTTCTAACTTATTCCACCTATGTCAAAGTTCCTCACAGGAATCAATCCATATACTCTTAATACTTGAGGAATAGAACAACAAATCAGAGGATAAACGCAATCCAACACCACACATCACGTGGTTGTACATAAATCAATTATTTGGTAACCACAACCAATATAAGCATCTTTGTCTTATTTTCCTCTTTCATATATCCTGCTTAAGAATATTTTTCCAATGTCATTTCTCAGCACATCTTACTGCTTCTTTTATCGTTTCAAACATATCCTCAAAACATCAAGGTTTTGTTCTTGTTTGGTCTTATTTGCACAAGTGTTGTTTTTAATTCCAATTAAACAAACAACCTATGAGTTCAATCCAATACAACTCAATCTGTAATACTAATCTTATACGACATGCCTTTGTATTATGCTTAACTTTTTCCTAAATGATTCAACTTGATTCTTATCCTAAACCTTTGGCTCTGATACCAATCTGTAACGCCCCAATTTTTCTAACCTTTTCATAGAATCTACATGGGATTACTGCCGCTGGGGGCCTCTGTCCCAGCCAGACATACTCCTCACATCCTGACTTACTCATAAGATTAAGTTAAGTTCACTTATACATCATTAATTCAGAAACTTTTAATTCATTGAGTCGTAACTCAAAATATCACTTTCACAGCGAAATTTACATCTCTTTCTAAGATAAGAATACATTTTACACGTGAGTTATATCTAGCATCAAATCTTAGGTCACACTTTCCTCCAAGTCTTGTTCTTGTAACAAAGAGAAGAGAACGGAAAAAGAAAAATAGTTGCCGTGAGCTATAGGAGCTCAATAACGTGTCGGGCCCCTTATCAGGTGTTACACGAGAGAAAAAGGTAAGAAAAGAAAAGGAGAATGATCACTTGGATCCTTTATTCCAGCACTCTGGAACTATCATACCAATATGACATTCACAATTATCATCACAAGCATACCAGTGATTTATCCTAGTCATATAAGCACATTTGACATCACGTAATAACGCTCCAAACCACACGTCAATCACCACTCTAGACATCATCAACGTCATTTATTACCGTCAAATCCTTTATGGTATGACAGTCAAGACCTCCATATCGAATAAACTGAGACAATGACACTGTGACATGACAGGTCCCCAGTCCAAGTCTGTTTTCTAATTAGACTTCAAGACCTTTCTATTGATATAAGGCTTCTTTTCTAACTCTTTCTATATAATTTCAGATCAAGTCATAAATTTATCCTTGTAACCAGTTTTTCAAATTAATATACCTACTTGTTTTGATTTATATCTTGACATCACAACTTCAAATCATTATCTATCAACTTTATCAAAAACTGGACATGTGAGGCTTTAACATATATCAAAATCAAAATTTATCACAGAGCTTATGAGATCCCACGAAATTTCTAATCTTCGTATTATTAAAAATACAAAAGCAAAACTGAATAAGTAAGAGAAAATCAATGACGAGGGTCACATGTCCTTACCCACGATCCGATGACGATCATGATCTCCATAAGATAATGGCTATGATGTCAAGTTTATCTAGATCTCTTCCTATGCGTATGAAGAAGAGGAGAATGATGTAATGATAGTTGGAGATGTAGAGGAGAAGAGATGAATTCTGTGATGATGAAGAGATGATAGTAGGAGAATGATGTCAACGTCATCAAAAAAAAAAAAAAAGAAAAAAAAAGAAAAGGTAATGGCAAGGAAAGTGGGGAGTAGTGGGTTGGGTAAGGTGGGAAGAAAAGGAAAATGGTGACGACGGATAAAACTTTTAAAATCAAAGGGGTGATAAACCCTTTATGTTTGTGTGTTGGGGTTTAATTTTATCCGTAATTAGTATATTTTTGTGATGATTTTGACAAATAAAGTTTATAAGCCCGTCAAATAAATTATGACGTATAATAATATATTTTATTGTTAATAATTGAAAAAATAAATTATCTTAAATTTTTTGGGTCTTTATACTTTTGAGCTATGCATGGAGATTACAACTTATTAAGGCTATTCTTATGAGTCTTCATATCTATTGGGCTCAGGTATTTTTAATTCCACCTTCGGTTATTGAGAAAATTGAAGCAATATAAAGATCATATATTTGGACAGGGGTGGCTTTGAACAGAAGGAGGGCTCGGGCGACGAATTATGGGATTTAAAATTGTGGGATCGAGGAGCGACGAATTGGGGGAATTCGAACATGGGTTTGTGGAATTCAACCCCTTAAGGTTACGGTATGAAGGTGTGTTAGTGGAGCCTTGTGAGGGGTTTCTGGAGTGTGTTATCGAGACTGCGCTGGAGGACATTAGAAGTTCAGGATGTTTATTTAGTTGGTATAATCAACAAGATGAGAGATCGTGGATGAAGGTGAAGTTGGACACAACAATAGCAATTCTGTATCGATGGAAATGCTTTCAGCAGCTGAAGCTGTTTTTCCAGAGGCTGGTATATCAGATCATAGTCCAATCATTGTCTCTTGGCTAGGGAGGGACACTTTTGGTAAGGCTCTTTCCGTTTTCTCAATCAGTGGACCAAGCACCATGAATTCATTGGGATTGTTAGAAGGGTATGGCAGTCCTATATTTCAAGGTTCCCTATGTTTCAACTGATTTCTAAGCTGAAGCTGTTGAAGAGTGAGCTTAGGAAACTACACAGATCTTCGGCTACTAATATTACATGTAGGGTAGATGAGGTCATTGCTGAAGTACATGAGTTGCAGATGAAACTCCAACAGTAGTTTTGCAATGAGAATAGGTTGACTGTGCAAAAGGGTGTACTAAATTTAAAGAGACTTATGGCACCTGAGGAAGTTCACTTTCTACAGCTTGCTAGAGGTAGATGGGTTAAGGATATGGATTGAAACACGAAGTATTTTCATTCTGTGATCAAGCAAGCTTGAAGGAGGAATGCCATCACTAGCCTTACGAATACTGAAGGGGTGCGTGTCACAGATCAGAATGAGATTAGTAATTTAATTATGTCTTATTACAAGATTTTGTTGTGGAAAGTTAGGGAGTGTACTAAACTGCTGAAGCTTGAAGTTATGTCTGAAGGGCCATGTGTTGATTTACAGCAACAAGATGATCTGATCCGATCCTTTTTAGCAGAGGATATAAACTTAGCATTGATGGAAATCGATGATTCAAAGGCCCCAGGCCAGATAGATGTACTTACACTCTTTTTCAAAGAGAGTTGGAGTGTAGTTGGTAAGGATATAACCAGCGTTGTTCTGGATTTCATATAAAATGGTAAGCTGTTGCTTCAGATTAATTCTACCTACATAAACTTGATACCTAAGACTGCTCATGTGTCTAAGGTGGAGGATTATAGACCTATTTCATATTGCTCTGTGTTATACATGATTATTTGAAGATACTTGCTTTCAGACTGCAGCTTATTCTTCCTTCCCTTATTAGCAAGTCTCAAGGTGCTTTTGTCTATGAAAGGCAAATTGTGGATAACATCCTTCTATGCCAAGAGCTGCTACATGGGTATCAGATGAAGGGTAAGTCCCCTCGTTGTATGATTAAGATTGATCTCAGAAAAGCTTATGACTCTTTTGCATGGTCCTTTGTCAGGGACCTTTTGGTCGCATTGCATTTTCCTGAGCCCTTTATCATGTTGTTGATGAAATGCATTACTACCCCTACATTATCTTGTGTTATTAATGACGGATTGTATGGGTTTTTTCATGGTGCTAAGGGATTAAGACAAGGTGATCCCGTGCCCCCTTACATTTTTGTACTTGTGATGGAATACTTGGATAGATGCTTGAAGCATATGGTAAGAAGTTCTGAGTTTGGGTTCTATCCAAAGTGCAAAAAGCTTCATATTGTACAACTAAGCGTTGCTGACGACCTGATCATTTTCTGTAAGGGGGATGTGAGATTTGTGGTTTTGATTAAGGAGCAGTTGTCATACTTTGTAAATACGTCAGGTTTATCCATGAATTTGAGTAAAAGTGCTATGTACTGTTGTAACGTCCCGACTTTCGCGTTGGATGATACGTGGGCGTTATGCCGTCACGGACCAAATCCGTGACCAGACCAAATAAATCAAATGGGTTTAGAGGTATAAAAATCAAGGAACTATAAACAATAGTCAAATTAATAGCTTATAGTTTTGATTACTTGTTTTAAGTTGCAACATTGATATGAAAAGTAGGTACAGGTCAAATGTTAAATTAGGAAAAATAGTAGTCTGATTTGATATAATATTCAAAAACATGTGAGACCATCTACATGAATACAAACTCACACTATGACCCTTCAGGGACAGCTGAGGGCATATCTGCAAATGAAACACATAACCGTGAGCAAAAGAAGCTCAACAACCTAAGATGTATGAATTTCATTTACAGGGGACTTTCACTAACGGTTATGACAACCATCGAAAGTCCCTAGAAATATTTTGATAATATGATAGGAAGATATAATTTCCACATCAAACAATATTGTTTTAATACGTTCTATACGTCTTCGTATCGCTTTTATGAGTCTTTCCTTTACATTTGCTTACAGTTCATGTCTTAACTTGAAAGACAAATTTCAAGGATACGATCGACTCAGAGTACAAAGATAGATATCAATTGTGAGCCGGGCTGCTCAATCGATTATATTTTCGCACCTGTATATTTTGTGCTTCATGTTGCACCTCTTGTACGCTTCAATGAGGCACCGAATGTCAGCAATGAGATGATTTGGGTCTCCCTACAGAGAGTAACCCGTAGCCCCGCTACAACGGCGTCGAAGCCGCTGTATGTGCGCAAAGAGGATGGGGGATGCCCACCGCTTCTTGGTTAGTTCTCATCCGTGACGATGACTCAAAGGATAAACACTGACGTCCACTGACTCAAACCAAAGCTACCAAGGCTATTCAGGAAAGCAAAGAATGATCTCAATGGATCAAAGAAGGGATGCCAAGTTCGACTTTCATTACAACAACTCCAAAGAATACGATAATGGTCATATCAGACCCAAGAAGGGAAGCCATGTTCAACGTTCTCAATATTTTCAAGGAAAACGACCAACTCCAAAGAACACGACAATGGTCACATCAGACCCAAAAAGGGACGCCAAAGTCGACCTTTACAGTTTAAGGACACAATATGTATTATTTTGTTCGCTTTTTATTAGTTTACATCACATAGATTGTGGAACTAAGGTCTACATCCCCGTGTCCTTTTTATTTAACAATTTCAGGGTCGTTTCCGTTTATTTTTTCGGGAGGGTATTTATATTACGACGGTCCATATTCTAGTCCATTTAATCCCAAATACCCCATATAACACATCAAATATGAAAAAAAATTCATCCTCGAACCAAATCCTCACGTAGAGGAACGATATAAAGATATGTACGTATATATTTATAATTCCGATTTTTTAATATTTTCGTATCACAATAGTACCAGGTTAGGCACATTTCGAGTACATAATAGACACACATACACATGCCCTGCACCTGTTCTCTCTCTAACCTGCACACAATCATGTGCAACCATCACCAAACCTTACTCATTATACACACACATATATAACAGGCCTTGAACACTCTCACACACAGGACACAAGGGCACAGCCTAGTCGCTCATGATCATACCCTTCTCCTAACCATGATCATACACTTCCATCACAAACATCATAACACATCACAACCCGCAATCAAACACATTCATTCATGGTTTTCAAGAAATGCTTTTGTGGAGGTTACAATTATCGTCTTCCTAGGTACTTATCTCGAGTGCGTTAAATACTTTAGTGTTCAGTCCAAAACATCAACCACACAACTTTCAATTATGAGTATTAGTTGATTCTGAAACATGAAAGCATAAGCAACTTAACAAACATGATACATGAGACTTTCCATGATGACATTAACTTGAAGTATGACTCTTAGAGTGAATATTGCATAAAAGCCTGGGACCTGAACTCTTTGTTTTGGGTGTGTTGTAGCTTGCAGTCAATCGCAAGCTCATGAGTGCATCCACAAGGAAATGTCATGGATGACCAATTACCGACTATCATCGCAATCTACTCATATATAACCCCCGATAATCTCAAATAGTCCTATTATCCATATTATCACATTCTCATCAATTTATCCGATTAAGCTAATGATCGTATTACCACCCCGATAATCATAATCCAAACCAAACCCACCACAAAGACGTACACCATGAACTCTAACAAGTTCCAAGCCGTCATCACCAAGAAAACACCAAAACGGGGTGAGGATTAGATTACCTCCTTATTGAGTTATCTTGCTAAAAATCCAAGAATTGAGACGACACGCCATCGGGCCATCATCGGGCTATACCAGGCCTGTTGTTGGGGACTTGTTAAGCCAACCTCTGAGAGCTGTCGGGACCCATCGGGCCGACATCGAGCCTGTCATTGGGCTGTCAGGCAGCAATCAAGGTCATCGTGCCGTACTCGAGCCTTTCTGGGTCTGCTTTAGTTCAAGGTCGGCCACTGTTCAGTCATCATCGGCTCCTGGTGGTCGGATCTGCTCGCCTTTTCTGGAGACGATCGTCGGCAAGGTAAGGCAGCGGCTCGCAGGCGATGCGTTAGTGGTGATCGTGAAAGGAGAGGACGATTGGAGGTGGTGGTTGGCCGCGGTCATTGTCAGGACAGCCCAACGACCTCCCTGGTGCGATTCGGCAACTCCTTGACATCCAGAATTGTGGCCAGACGAAGACGACTTGGTGATGATCAAGATGTTTGGAGTGGTGGCTCATTTGGTAGATCGGGGCAACGTCTGTGCTCGAGATTGGCTGCAAGCGGCTTGCTGGCGACAAGGGTGGCGGCATGCGTCGGTTGGCTGTGGTGGTGTTTGGTGGTGGTGAGATTTTGATGGTGTTGGTGGCTCGGTGAGAGAAAGAGGAAGAGGAAGAGTGGGTGTGGGAGAGAAGGGGAGAAAGGAGCGGTGGAGAAGATAAGGGATGAGTGGGTGTGATAAATTCATCCCTCAAAATTTCTCACGGTCTGTATTCATCCATGTTTCGTATAATTTGTCTCTCGATAATTAATCATTATCGATTTAATTATCTCAAATATTTCATATTTATGTCTCGTTCAATAATTTCAGGTTTTCAAGCTTAAATCTGTAACCCTAACGCGCAACTATTTTAACTTCGTAACGTTCGTTACTCCAACCCTTTATAGAATGTTTGTTATTTTATACATTTTATTCCTGCATTATTTAAATGCGTATTGCATGTATATTTTATACTTTATTATTACTTCACAAAATTTCCGGGTATTACTTCCCCCCAATTTTTAAGAAGTTTCGTCCTCGAAACTAAATTTAAGTAAAGATAAATGAGGATTTTTCGAAAAATAGATGCGGATACTGCTTTCGCATTGTTTCCTCCTCCTCCCAAGTTGCCTTTGAGGTCAAATAGTTCTCCTCAAAACTTATATGATCTCTACCTCACATATGTCTAAGGCTTGTAGTGTTTGGATATTCTGCTCTGTTTAATCTTTTAGATAACAGTAATAATTAGTTTCATGTTAAGGGATTTTTTACTTTTCTTTTCTTGTCCAGCAGGAAATACACTCCTTTTATTAGTCGATCCATAACTTTCAAGATTGAATTCAACCCATTTGTTCTTGTAAAAAATCTACCAACAGAATCCATATGAATGAATTTCCACTTTCATAAAGGTATTTTCAAAGATTGCAGTAAACCCTCTCTTTGTGCACTTCATTCTTGACTTATAGACATATATCGTATCTCGTTGCGAAATTCACAACTTTCTTTCTTTCTTTCTAAGTGTTATATGTTATCTTCTGAGTCAACTATTATTCGTTTCACAATTGTATTCTGCTAATGTCAGCTAGAGTACATACTATGTCGCTCAGTGAACCGCAATACATAGCCCTTCAAAATCCACAATCATTCAGCACGATTGCTGGATCACCATCCAGTATTTCTGGTGGAATAGAAGCTTAGACTACCCAGTCTTTATCACTTCTGTATTATTTACTTCTCATTATAACCCCTTTCTTTTAAATTTCCTTGAAAAAGCAAAATAGCTCCACAACATCAATACCAATCATTTGAGTCATATGTAACTCAAGTTTTATTACAGTAAGTCAATAACCTAGTATTATATGGAAGAATCATGATCACCATACTTTCTAAAGCTTACTTAGTATCTCATAATCCACCACAAGTATATGTATCGGTACATGAAATCAACATTGCTTTCATCCAAAAATTTAAGATAGTTGGCCACTGCTCAATTATTACAAAATCCTCCAACTAGAATTCATAAACCAAGATCGGTGTTCTGTTACAAAGAGGAGAGTACCTCAATTTGAAACTCTTATTTAGAGTTCAACAATCTCAAATCCTCAAAATCATCCACATTGCTAAGATTGCTTTTGGCTGGATTGTAAAATAATCATGTATCCTAGTAATCCCATTAATTTGCTTTGATACCAATCTGTAACGTCCCGACTTTCACGCTGGATGACACATGGGTGTTATATCTTCACGGACCAAATCCGTGACAAGGCCAAATAAATCAAATGGGTTTAGAGATATAGAAATCAAGGAATTATAAACAGGATTCACATTAGTAGCTTACAATTTTGAATACCTGTTTTAAGTTATAGCATTGGTACGAAAAGTAGGTACATGTCAAATGTTACACTGGGCAAAATGGTAGTCTGATTTGATTTGATATTCAAAAATATGTGCGACCATCTACATGAATGCAAGCTTACACTATGACCCTCCAGGGATAGATGAGGGCATACCTGCAAATGAAACACAAAACAGTGAGCAAAAGAAGTTCAGCAACTTAAGGTGTATGAATTTCATTTACAAGGGGGCTTCCGCCAAGGGTTATGACAACCGTCGAAAATCCCTAAGAACGTTTTGATAATATAATAGGAAGATATAAGTGCCATATCAAAGAGTATTGTTTTAATACTTTTCATAAGAGAATCCACTTCCACAACCACAACTGTAATGATCAAAAAATTTGAAAATATTAATTATTTTAATTCGTGTTTCAGAATCACATTCCAATTAAAAATATAAATTCGTAATAAGATATTGAGAATTTCGGTATATTTATCTCGATGATTAACGGACGTATTTTTTCCAAACATAATTCTAAGGATAACAAAATCCTAAATTATCCTAATTGACACAATCGCGAGACAACACTTGGCATCCCTATCCCTTCCCCTCACTTCTTCTCCTTCTCTCCCTTATATTTCCCTCAGATCCACCACCAGCCTCCACCACTAACCTCCGTCGCCGCTGCTTCAGTCGTCGACCGACACTGCCGTGCCACCAGCAGCCACCCCCATCCTCTTCTTCCCCTCTTTCCATAGCCCCCTTCTGTCCTCTCCATTCTTCACCCCCACCCTTCTCCACCACAGCCCCAACCACCACCGAAACCCTCGCCCTATGCCCCGTTTCCGCTAGCCTGGCCATCACGTATCGTCGCCCGGCCACCCACGACCTTCCCCTCTTCCTCCTTCCTCTCCCTTCCCGACACAGCCAATGGCCCCGCCACCAGACCACTCCCCAGCCTACTGCCTCCGCTACGTTGTCGTCGCCTGGACGCCTAATCTTAGGCGTCGGTGGTATTGTTCTGTGTATCTACGTATAGAAACATGCTTGTAGGTTGGAGTTACACTTGGGTATGTTGCTTGTATATTGCGAAACACACCAAGGGTCTAGTGAACCATGGAGAGCGTTGCCTTGGTTATTCCTATTGTGTGGCGTCAATCGAATCTTGAGAACGATCGAGATGCTTTAAGGTTGTAACGCCCCGACCTTTTATACCGAAAGACACGTGAGCGTTTTGCCGTCACGAACTCAGTCTGTGACAAGGCCAAATAAACCAAATGGGTCTAGGGGTATAGAAGTCAAGGAAAATATAAATAGTAGCCACATTCATAACTTACAATTTCGAATACCTGTTTTAGTTATAACATTTATGAAAAAACTATCCAGGTCGAATATTACATTAAATAATAATTGGCATCTGATTTGCTATAATATCCGAAGCACGTGAGATCATCCATATGCATGCGAGCTCACACTAAGAGCCTTCAAGTGCTGTTGGGGCCATACCTGCAATTGAAACACATAACCGTGAGCTAATGAAGCTCAGCAACCTTAGGTGTATGAATCCCAATTACAGAAAACTTCCGCTAACGGCTATGGCGACTGCCGAAAGTCCCTAAACATTTTTATATATGATAGGAAAATATGGGCACCATATCAAAAAACATCGTTTTATATTGCTTTATATGGTTTCGTATTGCTTTTAAGACTCATTCTTTTCTTCAGCATTTATTTATGGTTCATGACTTGATTCAAAAGCGACAACTCTAAGGATATGACCGACTCAGAGTACCGAGGTAAAGTAGCAATCGTCAGCCGGGCTACCCAATAGATTATATTTTCGTACCTGCCTACTCCGTGCGTCGCCTTTCACCTCTTGTACGCATTCAATGAGGCACCATATGCTAGCATTGAGATAATTTGGGCTTTCCTGCAGAGAGCAACCCGTGGTCCCGTCACAACGGCGTAGAAGCCGTCGCACGCATGTAAAGAGGATGGGGGATGTCCACCGCTTCCTAGCTAGTTCTCACCCATGACGATGACTCAGAGGATAATACTGGAGTGCAATGACTCAATAATGCCACCAAGGCTATTCAAGGATGCAATAAATGAATGCAATGGATCAAAGAAGGGACGCCATGTTCGACCTTCTCAATAATTTCAGGGAAAACGACCAACGATCCAACGGATCCAAGAAGGGGCGTCAATGTCGACCTTGTCAGTTTAGGGATGCGATATTTCTTATTCATTTGCTTTTTCATTGGTTCACATAGATAGTATAACTATGTTTTACATCCCCCTTTTACTTTTTATTCACTGTTTAGTGGTTGCTGTCATTTATTTCCCAAAAGGATATATATATTACAATGGAGTATATTCTAGTTCATTTCAACCCCAAATATCCCATCACATGTCAAACGAGATCATATATGCACGTTAAATGCTATATTTTCATGCGTATGGGTACATATATCACAAATACGCATTTAGGTTTAATGTTTGATGCACAAAATCGATGATTTCCTGGTCAGAAAGTCATCACAGCCGTGACTGACCCTATCGCGGCCGCTACGGGTCACGACCGCGACTTAGGGTGGTCGCGGCCAAATGTCGGATTTTCTCCTGTCGCGGCCGCGACCCAGGATGGTCGCAGGCGCGACACATCTGCAGCCCAGAATCTGTAGAAAACTCTCGTCCAACGCTCACGGATCCTTCAATTAACATTAAAACGCATACAATCTATTCCTCACATATCATATACAACAAAAAATATCCCAAAACACGCACGTATGCAAAAGACGCGTGTGATCAAATAAAAGAGACATCTTTGACGAGTGAGGTTACCTCGATTCGTGTTTGATTTTCCTCGGCTCGTTGCTGCTGCTGCCCTTCCTGCCACTGCCGTTGCTGTTGTCGTTGGTCCTCTCCTCAGGCTGCTGCTGCCCCTCGCTCGTGTTGACGTCGTGATGATGATGAAGATGATAGCGGTGAAGAAGTGGTGATGAGATGAAGAGGATGATGATGATGTTGAGAGGCGCAGTGGCTGGAGATGGTGGCCGTTGTGACGATGATGTCTGGTGGAGGCTGCTGGTGGTGGCAGGCAGGAAGTGATGGGAGGAAAATGGTGGAAGTGGTGGTGGTTGAGTTAGTGTGGGGAGAGTGGAAGAAAAGTAAGGGAGAGTGCGCGGAAGATAGTGGAGGTGGGTGTGTAGGAAAAATACCCCGTTCCGTCGCACGATACATCTTGTTCAATCCATTATTTATCCTAATTTCATAATATTAATTCATCAATAATCTATTTGCATCGATAGATTTTTCCCATATATGAAAATATGACCTTCCGAGTCATAATCCATTATTTATGGGATTAAAATCGCTAGTCCTTACGCGCAACGTTTATAACGTTATAGCGTTGCAACATTATTCATTCCTAATATTTATTGGCGTGTTCAACTAATCATCCCAAATATTCTATCTTTATATTTGATTTTAGTAATCAAATATTTCCTTGAATTAAATCTATAACCCTTTTAGCGCGATTATTTTAAAATCATAAGTCCATTTGTAACGTCTTTTATTCGCGTTCTATTTTCATACGTACTGTACGTAGGTTATATATTCTTTTTTAAATTTCCAAAATTTTTGGGTATTACATTACCCCAAACATTTATGCAGTTTTGTCCCCGAAACTAATTTGAATAAGGGTAGGTGATGGCTTATTGGGAAATAGATGCGGATATTGTTTCCGTATTGTTTCCTCCTCCTCCCAAGTTGCCTCCGAGGTCAGCTAGTTAGCTCAGAGGACTTTCACCAGTGAAATAGTACGGTTTTTGAGGATCTTTTCACGACGATCTAAGATCTGCTGAGGTTGCTCCTCGTATGTCAGATTCTCTTCTAGAATGATAGGCTCGTGCTGACTGACATGGCTTGGATCTAACATGTATTTCCTCAGGTGTGATACATGAAATACGTTATGCACGCCTGAAAGATCAATTGGTAGTGCAAGCCTGTATGCAACTTTCTCGATCCGTTCCAGAACCTTAAAAGGTTCTACGTAGCGAGGGCTTAGCTTTCCCTTCTTTCCAAATCGAATAACACCCTTCGTGGGAGAAACCTTCAGTAATACATGATCCCTCACATCAGGGTGATGTGGTAAGGCACCGATTGAGTCTGGGGTATTACAAAGATGCTCTGGGGTCATCACTCTCCAGGCATTATCGATTGTCCTCTATGGTTCTTAGAATAGCCACTGGTTGAGTCTCAAAATAGATGATGTCGAGAGGCTCGTAGGAATGCTTTGAATTACATAAATGTGTAGATATTGAGTGTAAACTAGAATTACGCATGGTCATAATATAATGAAATTATAAATTATTGATACAGTGGAAGTGCAGGAACCATTAGAATAATTAACTTATAATGTTAATTATAAAAAAAAATAATGAATAACATAATTAATGAAATTGGAAGTTCTTGCGTTTCAACATTTGCGATATGAGAAAATATTATAAAATAACACTTAGGGAATCGTTGCATAATTAAATGATATACATGAGTGATGTGAAACGGTCGAACTATATTTTAATCCGTCTGAGAACGTCGAGCCTTTCCTGTGGCAGGATTGTGAGGAAGGAAAGGTTAGCTTTCCTTATGTGTACGTTGTGTTATTGTCGAGGCACCGGGCACTACCTTGCAGGGATCCGAGATTATGGCAAGGGTAGAGGCTAACATTGGCAATTCGGATGCTGGGCAGTTGCTTGCAGGGATGTCCTTAGGGGTTGCTGGAGGACCGTTTGTAGGGACCTGAGAATGCGGCAGGGCTTAGCCACCCCTGGCGACTCGGGTTCTAGACTGTTGTTTACAGGGAGCCAATCGACGATATGTGGTTGTGGTCTCAGACTTAAAGTGGAAGGGATCTCCACATGTTAGCGCTACCAAACTAATATTCAAATGAAATCGCGTGTGTTGATTCGATATACTGGAGTCAACAACATAAATAATGAAAGTAAACATGTGAATGGGTAAATAAAACGATTGGACATGAAGGAACCAAAAGTTGAATTGATGATAATAACAATAATGGGGTTTTAAATATACTACTAAAGTGACAGCTATGAACGTGTTAGGGTTCTAGCACGTGCAGTCACATCGTTGGTAGTATCCGGGGTCTACTGAGCATATCTCTTGCTCACGGGTTTCTTTTTTCTTGTTTTCTTTTGTTATTAGGCTCAGGTGATGATGGCGAGGCCTCCGAGTAGGGGCATGCTTATGATGGCGTCTCCGTGGAAATAACAATCTCATGTTGTAATACTTAGTTGTCTAGTCTAATTTTGAACGTCTGTAATTATGAACATCTTGCACTGTTTTATGCCACTGGGGTGAATGTGTTAAAACTTCATGTATTAATAATTTCGGTTTGTAATGTTTGACGATTGACATCTATTTCCAGCAATGAGATTGTGTTATGGATTAATTGATCATGGCTTTCTAATACGTTGTTATCGTAGATCATATCCTCTAAGTTTCCTTGCTATAGATAAAGTCTATAGCGGCAGTGACGTCATGCGCCAGTTAAGTTGGAGGAATTATCGTGGCGTTACGACAACCATCCCATAACACAACCATAACCTCCACAACCATAAAGTTCATGACCATGTTGATGATGTTGAAGAAGAAGTACAAGACATTCCACCACTTGCTATGGAACATGGAGAACATGACAATGCTCATGCTGATGATGTGCCCAATGAAGAAGCCACTTTCGTGCGAGCAATTTTGGAGCGTATGGAAGTTGGCATTCAAGGCATTGGAGAGGAGAGACAGAGACGGCACGGCTATGTGTTCAATCAAATGGTGAATATTCTTTAAAGGTTTGATAAACGCATGAGGAGAATGGAAGAGATGATGCTCGATTGCCCACTAGGAGTACCAACCACGGCCAAGATGGGTCGCCCTCGCAATGAACCTAAGTAAACTTTTTAGCCCTTTGCGCTTAATTGTTTATACATTGAGGGCAATGTAGAGTTTAGCTTGGGCGAGTGGTGGTGTTAGTGTTACATCCTTATCATTTTGAGTCAATTCTCATGTTTTCTTTGTGGTCAGTTGTTTTTCTTGCGTCAACATCATTTTTGTGTCATTTTGAGTCACAAAATTTAAAATATATTTTGAGAAATATCATTAAAAAAATTTAAAATTTCTTGAGTCTTAGATGATGTTTAAACTCGAAACGATTAAGTGAGATACTGTCGCATAAGAAATTATGATAGCCTAAGCTGACAACTCTCTTGATTATATGGCGGGATTTCATCCAAAGTAACACTAGGTTAGAATCCCTAACAAAAGCACATCGAAGGAATGAAATTAAACACGAGATGTGAGGGGAACGATTAGGCTAGGCTTTTATAATACAAATAGCTAGATCGTGAGTTGAACCTAAGTAGTATATGCAATAAAAATCATGTATTTACCACTCTTTGTCACCATAACCTATATACCTTTCTTTTACCGACATCTTTATTCCTACTATTATTCCTTTGATTCATTGTATACTTGTTTGGATTGTTACTCATTGACATATTTGGTTGGAGATTGAAGTTTCTTACATTTACATATATGCTTAAGCTCCACAAGTGATATGTGGTGCAAAGTGTGGTAAAGTTCTACAAAGTGTTATAAAAGTTACAAGGTATAGGGGAAAAAAAAAGTGGAAAAAAAAAAACGAATCGAAAACAGAAAAGAGAGTATTGAATAAAGTTTTGCATCCAAAAGAAGGGTAAACTTTGAGAGTTATTGCTTTATGTTTATGTTTGAGTTGTTTGGCTTCCAAGCACAGGCTTTGGAAGGGAAACGGAAACGAGAAGGACCATTGCTTGACTTGAGATTGTATCCTATCCTTTTTTAACCGAACTTTACATAACCAAAAATCGGCCTCCTTTCACCCTAACTTGATATTCCTTGCCAATCCACTTTTGGTTTTATATGCACATTGTTACTTCATAAATGAAAGAGTTGTAGACACCAACCTTTATTACCAAACAAATTGAGCTAAAATGAATTTAAAATAGTTAGTCCAAGTATCAATTGGCCCATTAAAGCCCTATCCCAATTGTTCTTCTCCTTCCCTTTTATTCTGGAAGGCTCTGGCTCCATGGAAGGAGGTTTTTTCCTTCGCAAGATATAGTTTGATCAGATTTCCTGGAGGAGATTTAATTTGATTTCCTTCATCAAAATAATTTTCTTTCCTTGATGCATTTAGGTAGCTATGTAAGCCCATAGTCAACAACCTCAAGGGACACACCTCTAAGAGCTTAACTTGCCTCGAGGAAGCTCGCCTTCCTTCTTCACTCATCTCGAGAGCAATTCACAAACCAACTCCGGTGGAGTCCATCTCGAGCTCCCCGCCTACCCTAGCCTCCATCCCAATCATGGACAATAGTGCTGCCTTGATCACCGGCGAAGCACTCTCAAGTAGATCACTTTGAAATCTGAAAGACGACTCTGAGCAGGTCGTTTGACAGCTTTGAAGAAACACGATCGATTCTAGCATTTCATATTGATTCTAGTTGAGTTGCACAATGATGTGTGTGTAAACACACATTTCTTTGTTGAGTTTGAGTCCTTTATATTGCTTTTTTAGTTTAGTTCATGTCCTTGGACTTGGATACTGCTATTTCTTTGCCTTTGTGGCAAATTTGATCGTGTGAAGACGTGAATGAACTGTTGAGTTGATTATGGAAGGTCATTACGAATGATGATGTGAAGGTGAAGCTTTGAGTGAGATATTAGATGTGATTTGAAGCTATTTTCGTTGATTCAAGATGATGATTTAATATGTTGATCATTTCTTGATGCGTTCGTGGTTGTTTGGTAATGTTTCGATGTCAAATGAATGCATTTCAAAACTGCAACGACCAAGCCTGTGATAATCATTACAGCCATCGGAGATAATTCGTGGAGTATAAAGCTGTGTAATGACCTTGACACTTAAGTGTAACAGCCGTTACGACCCTGTGTCGTGTTTTCCAGAGTTCAAAGCTGTGTAACGACCTTGACACTTAAGTGTAACAGCCATTACGACTCTATATCGTGTTTTCCAGAGTTCAAAGCCATGTAACGGCCGTTACAGGTGGCTCGTAACGATCGTTACCCTGGCCAAAGCCACATTTTGTTAGTTTTTATTCGTGTTTCGAGTTGGTTTCCGGGTTTTCTATAAAGATCGTGTATTTTATTCATTTGAGAGAGTTTTTAGGGTGTTTCCAGAGCTTCGTTCGTTCATTCCACACAAACCCAAGGCTAGATTTCTTTGATTTTTCTTGCTTGTGGAGGTTAGATCAAGGTGTAGGGCTTCAGATCTCCTTATTTTGTCATCGTATCTTCGTTACTCACCGTAGTATTGTTCTCCTATCTCTGTTAGTCTTATTTTCCAATGATGATGATGCATGTTGGTATGATGTATGTGATGATGATCATGACCATGAGTGAGTAATCACTTTGTAGGGATAGGTTAATGAAATTCTAGCTATATTGGATCATGAGATTTTAAACGAGTATTGAGAACATTTTAAACGTCTATGCTCAAGTTGTCCAAATCATCAATTCTCAGAAAATCATCTCATTCCATATTTTTATCAAGGACTTTCTGCAGCAGATAGAAGATTGGTCGATGTATAATGTGCGTCAAAACATATATGTTTTTATAACTGTATAACCTGCGTTTTGTTTCTTTTTGTTTAGAATTAGTTTAGTTATTATTTTAGAGTCGGGTACTGTCATATTTTTGTATTTCTCTTGTAGATTGATGATGAAAGATGCATTTTTATGTAAACGTCATTTGGAAGAAGTTTTAAGGGTTTCGGAATGTGTGCAAAGGAGTTCGAAAAAGGGATTGTAAATTTAGAAAGCAACACGGGCCGTGTCGTTTAGCATCAAACAACACAGCCTGTACATCTTGAAGGACCGGAGTTACTGTCCAAAGTGACACGGCCCGTGTTGATAACAACTGTTATGACACGGGCCGTGTTCCTTCACAATCTGGGAACTTTCAAGGTAGACACGGCCATGTTGCATTGTGACACATCCATGTCAAGGAGTTCAATAGCTTCAGTTATGCAGAAGCACGGCCGCGCCTGAACCAAACACGGTCGTGTCGCGAGATGGTCACTTTCAGGGTTGTGTGTGGCATGGTTGTGCGTCAGTATGACACAACCGTGTCGTGCGAAATTCCATAAGCTCGATTAAATCCTGAACGTCGATTTAAGGTCTTGATGATGTATCGTCCAGTTTCCTATAAATATAAGACGTCCTCTTTCACTATAGAGAGCTTCTTCTACGCAGAAACACTGTCACAACGCAGAGAGAACAAGGAAAACCTCGCCAATCAAGAGAATCAATCTGTCCGAACATGGAGATCAGAGGAGTAAAGCCTCTACTGAACAAGGAGAGCAGAGGAGTAAGGCCTTTACTTCTCAAACCCAAAGAGTTAAATCCCTTGAGCAAAGAACCACCACGAACTGATGCATAACATCACAAGGTGCAGAAGGTCTGGAATCATAAGATTGAAACAAGTAAAAGGCCATACAGGCCCAAGTATGCACCAAACTGTTCAGTATGGAACAATACTTCCAATGTTGCATAGAGAAAACCAAATCGGAAGCCTATCTTCACATACAGAATACAGCAGAAGAGGTGGATAAATCCTAGCAGACCACCCAGGGCAATAAAACCAAGGCTCTACTGCTATACCTGTGGCAAACCTGGCCACAAGTTATTTGAATGTTGAACTCCACACAAGGAAATTATTCAAGTGTGGATGCCCAAAACTAATAAGTAAGGACCCATATTTGTGGGTACCATGCACAAGCTTTCAATGCTCTACTACAGAAACAACTGGATGGAACATGGTACCTAGACAGAGGATGTTTTGGGCACATGACAGGAAACAAAAGCATTCTGAAAGATTACAGAAAAGAAGAAAGACCCCTAGTTATCTTTGGAGGAGGCGACACAGGTAAAACTAAAGGTTATGGAACCCTTGGTATAGCTTCCTTAATCTTTAGAGATGTAGCTTATGTTAAAGGTTTAGAACATAACCTACTTTTCATTAGCCAATTATGTGACAAAAATTATGATGTTTCTTTCTCTCATGATTCATGTCAAGTAAGAGACATAGTCATCAAAGAAGTCAAACTGATAGGAACTAGAAAAGGAAATATTTATGCAGTAGACTTCAATTCATCTCAGTCAGTACAAATTACATGTTTTTATACAAAAGGTGCTGAAGATACAAACTGGCTATGGCATAAGAGATTAGCACACTTGAACTTCAAAACCATAGCTAAGTTATCCTCAGAAAACCTAGTGAGAGGATTTCCTCAAATCAAATTCAAAAAGGATAAGCTGTACAGACCATGTCAAGAGGGAAAGCAAACTAGAGCAAGTTTCGAACCCCTAAACTCATCAGAATCATTAAAAGTATTAGAACTACTGCACATGGATCTTTTGGTCCAGTGGATATAGAAAGTTTGAATAGAAAGAAATATACCCTAATTATAGTAGATGATTATTCAAGATATGCATGGGTAATGTTCTGCACAAAAAAAGTGAAACTCGCAATCTGCTAACTAGATTTTTAAGGCAAGTTCAGAATGAGAAAGGTATTGAAATAATCACCGGAGTCAGTTCATGTATCTTTTGATGAATCTGAAATATCCATGCGTGATGCTAATGTCTTTGATGAGGAATATGCATGCATAGATGATGGACAGGATGCAGACAAGAGCTCTGAGGCTACAGAAAAGGATGAGCAGTCTGTACACACTGAAGAGAACAATAATGCAGCAGAGGTAGAGCAGCTTACAATACAATAACAACTGGAAAACACAACCATTGATCAAGAAAAAAGGAGATGGATCAAGTCACATACACAAGATGACATCATTGGAGACAAGGATGCACCTGTGCAGACTAGAAGAGCAACAACCAGAGAGTGTCTGTCTGCATGTTTCATATAATAAATGGAGCCAAAGACAATGAATGAAGCTCTAAGTGATCCAAACTGGATTGTTGCCATGCAAGAAGAACTTAATGAGTTTCAAAGAAATGAAGTATGGTATCTGGTGCCAATACCATAAATTATCCAGTTGTTGGCTGCAAGTGGGTGTTGAGGAACAAAACTGATGAAAATGGAACAGTTATCAAAAACAAAGCCAGGCTAGTGGCCAAAGGTTACTCCCAAGAAGGAGGAATTGATTTTGATGAAACCTTTGCCCCTGTTGCAAGACTGGAAGCAATAAGGATGTTCCTTACCTATATAGCATATCAAGGATTCAAAGTCTATCAAATGGATGTCAAGAGTACCTTCCTCAATGGAAAGCTACAAGAGGAGGTATATGTTGACCAGCCTCCTGGTTTTGAAGATTTTGAACATCCACATCATATCTATAGGTTAGACAAGGCATTATATGGCTTAAAATAAGCTCCAAGGGTATAGTATGAAACTCTCTCAACTTTTCTATGTGATAATAATTTTTAGGGAGGAAAGGTAGATGCCACCCTATTTCTTAAGAAACATAAGGAACATATACTCTTAGTGCAATTCTATGTTGATGACATTATATTGGACAGCACTAACAACAAACTGTGTGAAAGATTTGCTGCATTAATGAAATCTAAGTTTCAAATGAGTTTAATGGGAGAATTGAAGTATTTTCTAGGACTTCAGGTACAATAGTTAGAAAGTGGGATATTCATAAATCAAACCAAGTACCTGAAGAACACAGTTAAGAAATATGGATTAGAAAATACAAGTCACAAGAAAACCCCCATGAGTACAACTATAAAAAATGATAAGGATGATAGTGGAAAACAAATAAGTCAGACAATATATAGAGGAATAATAGGCTCACTTTTATACCTTACTGTAAGCAGAGTAGATATCCAGTACTCAATCTACGTATATGCAAGGTAACAATCTGATCCCAAGGAATCCCATTATACTACAGTAAAGAGAATCCTGAGATATCTCAAAGGAACTCCAAATATCAATCTGATCCCACGGAATTTCATTATACTGCAGTAAAGAGAATCCTGAGATATCTCAAAGGAACTCCAGATCTTGGTGTATGGTATCCTTGGGATTCAGATTTTATACTAATAGGTTATTCAAATGCAGACTTTGCAGGTTGTAGAGTTAACAGAAAAAGTACAAGTGGTTCATGTCAATTTCTTGGTGCTAGACTAATTTCTTGGTTTAGCAAGAAGCAGACCAGTGTAAACGAGATAAAAATTTTAAGGCGGATGTGTGGACATACAAGAATAGATAGGATACGAAATGAAATTATCAGTCAGAAAGTGGGTGTGGCTCCAATAGAAGATAAGATGAGGGAGTCACGACTAAGATGGTATGGTCATGTGAAACGCAGACCAGTCACAGCTTCTGTTAGGAGATGTGAAGGTTGGGAGTTAGCACATGTCAAGAAAGGACGTGGGAGACCTGAAAGGACCATGAGAAAAACCTTGAAGTATGATATGGCCGATCATAATCTTACAGAAAATGATGTACATGGCAGATTAGAATGTCGTTGTTGTATTCATATAGCCGACCCCACTTGATGGGATAAAGGCTTGATTTGTTGTTGTTGTAGCAAGAAGCAGACCACAATGTCAACCTCTACTGCAGAAGCAGAATACATAGCTGCAGGAAGCTGTGCTGCACAAGTACTATGGATGAGGTCACAACTTGCAGACTAGGGTATAACGTTATCAAAAACACCAATATTTTGTGACAACACGTTTACAATGCTAATTTCAGAAAATCCAGTCTTTCATGCAAGGACCAAGCATATTGATGTCCGATATCACTTTATCAGTGATCATGTATAAAAAGTTCATATTAAATTGGAGTATATTCCAACAGAAAAATAATTTGTAGACATTTTTACAAAGTCCCTTGATGAGAGCAAATTTATTCAATTCCGAGGTAAATTAGGTATGATTGATTTAAAGTAGTAAAGTGGCCAGAATGCTCTACTACTCTACTGCACATGTCGAGTGCAGACCACCATTATTTTCGCCCTATTGCATTTCTATTTTTCTAAAGAAATAACATTTTAAAACTGATTGCCTAAAATTCCGCAACAGTCAAAATCAATGACTGAATCTGCGCAATGGCTAGTTATTAAATGGAAACGGTAACTTTTTTTCAAAGAGTATAAGCTTGAAAAAAATTTCAACTCATAATAC
The DNA here is from genome assembly GCA_035668315.1 of Drosera spatulata. Taxonomy (NCBI): domain Eukaryota; kingdom Viridiplantae; phylum Streptophyta; class Magnoliopsida; order Caryophyllales; family Droseraceae; genus Drosera; species Drosera spatulata. The sequence continues at coordinate 50,593 of JAOVYX010016287.1, read as the reverse complement.
TTTTTACTCTCTCTCTCTCTCTCTCATTCTAAGCACTCGAATACTCTCATTCTCTCTCTCGAACACTCTACTGTAAATCCTAGTTTGTCAATTCTTGAACTTCACTTTTACAAACTCAAGTTCCTCGGAATTTCACTGAAAGTATGGCCAACACACGATCCAACAATCCTTCTAAGAGCTACAAAACCCACCATCAGTGGTGACTGATGGGAGGCACGCAATGCTCAATGAAGAGAGGCAGAAGGAAGGGATACGAACCATGAAGAAATATCTCTCCAAAGAACACAAGCTGTTTACAGACGTGGTGGAGAAAGTAATCATGTCCAGGAAATTCTCCAAGGATCAGACCACCTCTGATCAGCAAGAAATCATGTGTGCTATACTCAGCAAGGACAAACTCAACTGGGCCAAGCTGCTTATGTATCAATTGGCCAAAGCAGTTGAGGCCAGACAGCCTCTATTTGGAAGAGTCATTAGCGTCATTCTCTAGGAGAAACTCAAACTCTCTAACAAAGGAGGAAGGCCATGGACTGTGGCCAAGCAGATTGATGTTCGAAAGATTGGGAAGCAGCCAATTGACTTTTCAAAGAAATCTGCAGCAGTGCAGATGACAACAAAGGCTGTAGACCAGCCTACCAAGAAGGAGCCTGAAAAGGCTAAAGAAAAGTTGATCAGAAAGGCACTAGAAATCAAACCAAAGCAGACAAGAGTTGCCCGAAGGAAGCTTGTCATGCAGACCTCGGAAGAGGAAACAATTTCGAAGCTCCCTGCTGTAGAGCCTAACGAAATGGAAGCAAAAACATAGTCTGCACCAACAAAAGAGCAGACCGAGGTCAACTTTCAAGAAACAACAATTATAGTAGCAATTGAGGCATCATCCTCAAAAGCCCTACCTCCAAAGGAACCAGAGATTGCAGCACTTAATGACGCAAACATAGCTTTGAAGTATCTGAAGGCTGATGCTGACGAAAACCTTCAGAATCTCATCTTAGAAGCTCAGAAAAGCTATAAGAAGTCAGAGAAGGACCACAGGCCAGCTCAGGCAAGAGCTAGGTGGCCAAGGCTACACAAGGAAGGAAATTGAGGCTATTGAAGCCAAACTTACAAGAATGTAGACTGAGCAACCACTGAGTACATCTATTGCAGTCTCACTGATAATAGGAACTACTGCAGCAAAGACATTCACAACAGTAATCATTCCTGCCCCTATTGCAGGAATGGAATTGGCTGTGTTTGAAGCTGACCAGCCCTCAACTTCACTAGAAGCATGGGCCACAACAACATAATCCCCAGAAAAGGAAGCGATCATAAAAGCGCTACAAACTATCCAAACCACACAAGAAAAGGTTCTGGAACACAGGGCCAAGACTGATGAACAGCTGGACAAGCCTCTGAAGGAAGCAATGATTCAACAGTTTATCAAAGAGCATAAGCTTCCTATCAAAAAGAAGCCCAAGGCTGCAAGGTCAAAGCTTAAAGATACAGAATCAAATGCAGACAGCGCAAAGATTGAAATTGGAATAATTGATGGCATGACTGAAGCAAAAATCGACCAGTTGGTTCAAATTCAAAGAATGGAGGCTAATAAGAAAAAGAGGCCCACTGAACCTTATATATTATGCAGTGGAGCTTTGGAAATCAAAGACTCCACTCTCAAGACCAGGAGACACAAACAAACACAACTGCAGCATGTTGAGTTTGTACACACTTCGGAAGTAGAGGCAGAGTTGAAGAAGCTTGTTGACAAGCATGTCCGGGCAACAACTCTTGAAACCTTTGATTATTTATCAAGACCAACCGTCGGTAGAGCACCATCATTAGGTGATGATGATGATGGTAGTAATGAACTTCCACAGTTAGAAGACCATGATGATGATGACATCATTGATGAAGTTGCTGAGGAAGGAATCAAGGAACAAACAACAGGATAGCCATCTGCTGCAGAAGAGCAAGCAACAGAGTCACCTGCAGCCGAGTCTCCAGCACCAGAGCCCACACCATCAAATCAACAGTACAGGAGGAAATTACAGCTAAAAAAGCAGAGGACAGTGAAGTATCAATCGAGATTGTTGCAATATCTGAACCAACAGTAGAAGGATCACCAATCAAGAGTCAGCATCACCAAGCAAAGATGTAGCCGAGGCTACCACAGAAGGAACTACTGTTGACTATGAGCAGAGCACTCAGCAAGTAGAGTTCACTCAAGTTACAACACTTCATCTTACTCCCACACAGGCAGAGAAGGCGATCATAGTGGAGGATGAGTCTCTGGAAACAACCTCTATGCCAAAAGAGGAACAGACTGCAGCAAAAAGCACGTTCAAAAGTATAACACTTGAGGAAATCAACAAACATCTGATGAGTGATACCCCATCTGGTTAGGAACACGTGCAAGATCAAGATGTATCCCTACTAAATTTGAATTCTCACCCCCATCCTCCTTTGGAATGGTGCAAACCAGGGCAGATCCACCATCAGTAGGCTTCCCTTTGGGCCTAGTCTACAGTGGGATTGCTGACATTCCAATGACACCCCAGACTATAGCTAGGAGTCTGAGGCAAGTGCTTGTAGATGTCCGAATGACACCAATCCATGAAAGACCATTTTCTACTAGAAGAACAGTGGCCAGAACTGAACCTACTGCATATCAACAGTCATCTTCGCAAGAGACCACCGTGGAGTAGAGACTCAGGCAGCTGGATTAAGAAATCTACAGCATGCATCAGTGGACGAAGGATGCCTTCAAGGAACTTCTTGATAGACTTGAACCAGTTGTAAACGAGCTGGAAGCTGAGAACACTGCCAGAACAAAGTGTTTTGAAGAATTTCAAGCATTACTCTCCAACATGGTTGAAGGTCTCGTAGACCAAATTCAAAGCCAATGCCCTAAATCTTCAGCAATACAGGCTCACTTCCTCAAACCTGAACAAGCTAAGAGGCCAACATTCAGCTAATCTTCGCAAACTGCAAGCTTCTTTGAAGACCACATAACAACAGCTCCAAGAACACATAATCAACAATGATACAAGGCTCAACTTGCTAGAAAACAAGCTTCACATTGAAACTGCCAAGGCCACGGCTGCTCAGCAGATGACCACCTTTGAACTCAAAGCCCTTCGAGTTGCAATCGAAGCCCTCACAGCAGCACTTAATGCTAACAAAAAGGGGGAGAAGATAGCAAAAAGAGGAAAAGAAGCAACAAAGCCATCTGCAGAGAAGGCAGCAGAGGAGAGAAAAGCTGTAGACGAGCTCAAAAGAAAATCAGCTGCAGCCGCAACAGGAGAAAGGGCAGCAAAGCTGCAAAGGCATCAGGAGAGGTCAACAAGTCAAAAGCCTCATGAAGAAAGGCACAGAACTCAGGGGGAGCAAACCCAAGAAAGACCATCAAGGCACAGATCTCAAAGGGAGCAGCCCTACGGAGAGAAAAGAAGACATCATAGAACATCTGGGGATCAGCCACACAAGGGTAGCAAAGGCAGTGAGCATCATATGTAGATAAGTCAAATCCTTTGCTGCACATTAGTCTAAGAAATTAGACTAAGTTTTTTTTTATCAAACAATGTAATTAGGTTGTTAGCTTGTTGTTTTACTTAGAAGTTTTTGTTTACATCAATTTAGGGGGAGATTGATAAGAATGTGCAATCCCTCCAGTTGTATAGAAATTGATGAACAAAACTTAGAAGTATTAGCCATGATGTTGTTAGTGTATTTAGGCTGAAAATTAGTTATGTCTCTACAGTCTAGGCCAGATGCAGAAGAGCAGAAGGTCACAAATGGAAAGCATTATGGACCACCAGAGGCAGAGTACTATAGAGAATTTTGGCTAAGTAGCTAACACATGGATGGATAACAAAACCCCTGCAAATGCATCAGGATCTATGATTGATCGTGCAAACAAGGGCCAACACAGCAATGCATGGATTGCATCAGATTTGGGTCCAGACAAGGTTGCAGCAGTGACTGGGTACAGACGAGGTCCCAACGGTACTTAGTATAGACTGAGTTGTAGCAGAGATGGTTGTTTTGGTTGGGGAAGAAGTCTGAGGATCAATCACATCGAAGAATTGAGGTTCAGAGTGACAGTACGAGGATTAGAAAAAGGTGAGCTGTCAACATCAGTGAAGGAGTCACATGTGATAAGCTATCATCGTCAGGTCAAGTACACAAGTCACGGGTTTATTCCCTCAGCCTATAAAAGGGGATCAAAGAGCTCAAACAACAACACTGTTGAACGAGAGATTGAGCATACAAAGTGTCAAAAACCAATATGAATTCATAAACTGTTCAAGTGAGCTGAATTGAAGAACAGGAAGAAGAGGGTTCACTAGTCTGTACTAAAGAACCAAAGCTGCAATACAGTCCAGAATAGAATCTGTGCAAAGGGTCTAGATTCTTCGCCTTTGACAAGTTAGATAGTTTGTAAAGGGGTTGTCTTGTAAGCCAAAAACAAGAAGATAATGAACTAACATCATGGGTTGAATAAACTGGTCACCAAGGGAAGACTGGACTAAGCTCTCGATTGTTGTTTGATAACGAGTGTCTAAACCAGTATAAATCCTGTGTTCTTTATTTACTTTTCACTATTTTGAATTGTTAGAACTGTTAGAAATTAATTACAACAGCAAACAGAGACAAACTTTCAAAGTTTGAGTCTCTGCTGTAGACCTCCTCAATGGTCTACAAAGGACTTCAATGTATTGAAATACATTATTCTGTTTCATTACACTGAAAAATTTAAAATAACCTATTCACTCCCCCCCACCCCCCTAACTCTCTCGGTTGCACCTTTGGATCTTACAAGTTGCTGTGAGGGTCTGTTTTCTTAATCTTCAGGATATAGCAGTATCATTATAAGTAAATGCATATCCCGTCTGAGACTTTTCTTTGTGAGGATCAACATATCCACTTAAGGTACACTTTGATCCTTTAGGATATAGTAATCCCATATCAATATTTTCTCGAAGATAACCCATGACGTGCTTGACTCCATTCCAATGTCTCATTGTAGGTGTAGAGCTATGTCTAGCCAACAGATTAACAGCAAATGCAATATATGGTCTTGTGCAGTTTGTGAGATACATCAATGCCGCAATTGCACTTAGATAGGGAACTTCTGGTCCTAGAATTTGGTCGCCTTTTTTCGGAGGTCGAACTTCATCTTTCTTAACATCCAACGAGCAAACAACCATTTGAGATTTTAATGAATGGACATTATCCATATAAAATCAAGATAGTACCTTCTCCGTGTACGTTGATTGATGGATGAATATCCCGGATGATAGATGCTCTACTTGTATTCCTAGGCAGAACTTTGTTCTTCCAAGATCCTTCATTTCGAACTCTCTTTTCAAGAGCTAAGACATTGTAATTAGCTCCTCTGGAGTTCCTACAAGATTCAAATCTGCCACATAAACAGCAATAATAGCAAAACCATTTCGTGACTTTTTAATGAAGACACATGGACATACTAAATTATTTATATATTCATTTCTGATATGGTATTCACTTAATCTATTGTACCACATACGACCAGGTTGTTTCAATCTATAAAATGATCTCTGTAACCTAACAGAATATAACTGGTTAAGTCTTTGCACTTCAGGTACCTTGAATCCTTCAGGGATTTTCATATTAATCTCAATATCATGGGATCCATATAAGTATGCAGTGACTACATCCATTAATTTGGTTTCCAATCCATACATAGTTGCCATGCTTATGAGGAAATGAAATGTAATTCCATCCATCACCGGTGAGTAAGTTTATGAATAATCAATACCAGGTCTTTGTGAGAAACCTTAAGCTACTAATCTTATCTCACAACTTTATTCTTCTCATTTCGTTTTCGAACGAATACCCATTTATTTCCAACAGGTGTTACACCATCTGGGGTTCGAACGATTGGTCCAAAAATATTTCATTTGGACAAAGATTGCAATTCTGCCTTGATTGTATCTTTCCATTTTGGCTAATCCTCTCTTTGTCGACATTCCTCAACACTTCGGGGTTCGGAAGACATGTCAAGACTTGCATCAATTTTTGATCCGATAAAATATACAAATATCTCATTAACATCAACCTTTTCTCTGTCCCATACAAGACTAGTGTTTGCATAATTGATCGAGATTTCCATATTTCAGATTCTGGGACTTTACGTGAAATTCTGTATCTCTCATGAACCAAATCCTCTTGTGAAGTATTTATCACTTCAGGGATACTTTTCACCTCGAAGGTTTGAATGATACTTTTGTCATGTCTTTTTTTCCGTGGCACAGAATCTCTTGCACACATCGATCTTCCATGTTTCTGACGTGGTTTATCATTCAATGGAGCAGTGTTAGTAATGGTTTAAATATCAGCCTTATCGTGAAGTATATCTATTCTTGCAGGCACATTTACTACTGGTATATGCGACTTGATAATTTTGCTTACATCATTAAAAGCATTAGGAATTTGATTTGCAATATTTTGCATGTGGATAATCCTTGTAATATTTTGCAATATTTCACATTGATTCGTCCGAAAATCCAATCCTTGTAATCTGGACGCTTGCCACACAAATTCTGATTGTGATTTTCCCAATCTGTTATCTTTTCCTTAAGAAGGAAAAGTTTTCTCATCAAAATAACAATCCGCATGTTCACCAGTAAAAAGATCACCAGTAAGAGGTTCTAAATAACGAATAATCAATGGTGAATCATAACCCACATAAATTTCAAGTCTTCTTTGTGGTCACATTTTAGTTCGTTGTGGGGGTGCAATAGGAATGAAAACAGTAGATCTAAATACCCTCAAATGAGAGATATCTGGTTCTTGACCTTTAACGAGTTGTAATGGTGAATATTTATGGTATGTCGTTGGTCTAATACAAATAAAATTAGCATCATATAACACAGCATGATCCCACACAGATACAGATAACTTAGATCTCATAATCACTGGTCAGGCTATCAGTTGAAGCCTTTTAATTAAAGACTCCGCTAGACCATTTTGAGTGTATGCATGTAGAATAAGATGTTCGATTGAAATTCCTACTGACATACAATAATCGTCAAAATTTTTTAAGGTGAATTCCCCAGCATTCTCAAGACGAATGGATTGAATTGAATTATCGGGAAACTAAGCTCGTAATTCAATGATTTGGGCTAGCAGTTTAGCAAATACAGTATTACGAGTAGAAAGAAGACTAACATGAGACCATCTAGTGAAAACATCTATTAAATCATAAAGTATCTTAATGGTCCTGAAGATGGATGAATTGGCCAACAAATATGCCCTTGAATTCTTTCTAAGAAACATGGGGATTCAGATGACACCTTTGATATGGAAGGTCTCATAATGAGTTTTCCTTATGAACAAGAAACACAAACATGATTGCAATTCAACAAATCTTTCATATTTCTTAATGAGTGTCCATGTGAGCTTTTAATAATTCGTCTCATCATCTTATTTTGTCGGATGTCCAAGTCGTTCATGCTAAAGCACAACAGTTTCTGAGTTAATGAACTTTGGGTTCATAACATTATGTGACTCGATTGCTCTAATTTTCACAAGATATAATCCAGAAGTAAGTGCTGAAAATTTTTCCAGGATCTGCTTGCAACTATTTATAGTAGATGTTATGCAAATATACTCTTTACTATCTATATTTGTGCTTTAAATGTGGAAACTGTTGAGACGAATATCCTTAAAACTAAGAAGGTTTCTTCTGGACTTTTGAGATTATAGCGTAGTTTTTATCCGAATGTGAGTCCCATTTGGTAATGTAAAATTAACACTTTCAAATCCTTCTATTAGTTTTGACATTCCAGATATGGTACCAACATTTGCTTCTGCCTTGTTTAAAGTAGAAAAATATTTTCGCTTTGGAGGATTATGTGTGTTATTGCACTGTCAACTATGCATATGTCCTCCATTTTCTGTTGATAATTCTGTATAGAAATAAATAGATGTATTAATTTCATTCTTTTATTAAAATACAGACATACATAGATTTAGAGGGATTATATATTAATATAAAATATAGTAATTATGATAGACGTATATAACACACATATTTTACAAGCTAAGCAATATTACATATCTTAATAATCATTTAACTCATTCCACCAATCAAAGCATCATCTAAAGTAAGCTCATTAATATGATTCTCCTTATTGGAACATCCAACTATATCTGTAGGATCCACTTGTGGTATAGGCACACTTGCTTCATGACTGACGAAGTTAGTCTCCACTTGTTTGCCTTTATCCTTTTATTGAAGGCTGATAAAGGTTAATAAGATGCTGAGATGTATGGCATGTGGAAGACCAATGTCCTTCCATTCCACATCGAAAATAAGTTCCTTTATTGTCCTTTTGGGGTTCTCATATGGAGTTTTCCCCTTCTGCTGCACTGATTTATCATTCTGCCACTTCAGGTGACTTTTTATATTATATGGTTTACGTTGATCATGAAATCATCCTCAGCCACAACCACGCCCTCATCCTCTCCCACGCCAATATCCACCTCTATTCCCTTGGAAAGAGATGGCATTTACTTCAGGTAAAGGGGCGAAACAGACTAGACGAGTTTGTGAATTCTTTAGGAGTAATTCTTTATTTTTCTCAGCAACCAAATGACACGATATTAGCTCACTATATCGTGTAAATTTCTGCATCATGTATTGTTGGTCACATTTTGAGGATGAAATGTTGAATATGTTTTCTCCAAATTTCCATTTCAAAATCTGTCTCTCCACATAATGTCAGTTGCGATGTGATCTTAAATGATGTAGAATTATATTCTTTCACAAATTTAAAATCTTGCAATCTCAAGTTTAACCAGTCATGCCTTGCTATAGAAAGAAATACCAACTTCTGATGGTCGAATCTCCCTTGTAATTTAACCCATAATTCATATGGATTTTTCACGGTCAAATATTCAGGTTTGAGTGCCTCGTGGAGATGATGTCTTAAAAAAATTAATGCCATTGCATTTTCTTGACCAAGTCCTTTAGCATTGAGATGCAATTCCGCATCCAGGGTCCATGACAAATAATTTTCGTTAGATATCTCAAGTGCAACGAATTCCAATTTAGCAAGATTTCTCATGATTTTCTGATAAAGTAAAATTTATAATTTTTCACAATATTATGTGAATAAAATATACATAACACAATAATATTAATATTAGTTAAGAATAGGAAAAAGTCGATCATTATTATAATATACAGAACTACTAATAACAAAAAATAGAAGCATAAATCGTCAAGAATTTTAGTCATTCGTTTATGCATTTCATCATAATCCTCAGGAGCCATTTCGTCGAAGCTGTCTCGAGTTTGTGATGTATAGCTTAAACAATAAAACCAAAATTAATTCTCACCACTTGGAGCATATGCATCAACATGGAATATAAATAAATAGTTTCTCGCCACTCGGGGTATGCCGCACTGACGTGTTGAAACTATAAAATTAAAGCATAAAAAAGTTGGTTTTCGCACAGGTGACGTTTCGTCCCGCAACAGATCCACACAATTAAATTAGGTTGGTTATTATTTAGCAAAAGTTACAAATATAAAGTAAGAATATAAATTTAGAATCAATACCGCAAATACCTTTTCTTGATTTTGATCTCAGTTGGTTAGAACCTCGTGCTGATAGCGTGTTATGAAAGTGATACGAAATTGGAACGGAACTTTTCCTGCTTTTCCTCCACCTCTCCTTCTCTTATTCTTAACTAAAAAAGAAAAAAAAGAAAAAAAAGAATACATTTACAAAGGGAAGGGCACGGCTTTTATAGCCAAAGTGGACGATTACGAATCAACATTTTCTCCTGACATAAACAGTGTTGGGCTCCATATGAACAGTACAAAATAGTGCAAGCAGTCCCCTCGAGGAATAATAAATGGTAAGAAAAATATACATACAAAATTAAGGTATAGATAACATTCACATGTATTTCACAACAGAAGTGTCATTTTTTGAGGTTATAATATGGAAATATAATGAATTTGAGCTTGTAATATGGAAATAACCCTTTCTTCTAATAAATTAAGTCTTATGATGATTTGAAACACCAATAATGTGTAAACATGGACATTTTGTCTTGCTATAAAAAGGGGGATTCGTGAAATTAAGGGAGAAAAGCAAGAAATCAAATCAATTTTTGTTAAAGCACAAAGTGCCCGGGCACCTTATACAACCACACCCGGGCGTGTGGGTCGAGTTCCCCTCTGGCTTGAATGAGCATACTCCCTTTTAGTCCCAAATTGGTGCCATCCATCATCATACATGAAAATTGACGAAAACCTAGGGTTTGGAGCAGATTTCTTTGGTGAAGACGACTATGATTCATTAGGAAACGAAGCTAGATCAAGGGAGTTCATCATAGCGAAACCGATTTCGTCTGGATATCGGTTTTGCGTTCTTGGCTCGTTTTGATTTCCGCTTGTACTATGATAATTTTCAAGCACATTAGGTGTTTGTTGTATTGTCTTAGTACTCGAATCAAGAGCTAAACCTTTTGTCATGAATATGATGTAGTCGGATGTTTGTATTGATGTTGCTCTTATGTTGTTAATTTAGTTCTATTTATTTTGTGGTTATGATATGTGATTGTGCTTAATGGCTCAACAAATGGATCATTTGTTGCATGATCTATGGTATGATTTGAATTCGAGAAGATAGTTTCGTATCGAGAATTTGACCACATGACCATACGTTGAATACGAGAACCAGAGATCGTTTGCCTGATGTGCGAGATATGCTAGGAACCCCTGAATTTCATGCTTACCATAATGTGACGGCCTCTCATCGAGAGATGTTAAAGGCGGCTTTTGGTTTGGCATTGTCTAGGACTCGAGAGGGAATAGGTTACACCTTGGGGATTCGCCTATAACCACAATTCATGATTAACATTTAAAACGACATCGTAACTTGATACAATCGGAAGAGGAAGTCACGATCCTACTCCCTTTCATATCTAGAACTCAATCTTCTATCGTTGTATTGTTGATTTCGATTAACTTACTTAGTGTCATGTAACAACTCATCACGTTTTGATTGTTTAACCCAAGGACCCCTATTCATATTTCGATCGCTAGATCTAAGTCTTCGTGGGATGATAACTCATATACTCATTTTTATTACTTGCTACGACACATACACTTTCTTTAGGCGTGATATACAAAGTCGAGAACAAGCTTTTGGTGTCGTTTTCGAGGACTTAGTCTTTACCATCAAGTCAATAGTTTCCTTGTGATTAAACATTTTTCTTTTCTTGTTTTTCTATCTTACCCCTTATTTCTTACAATCCATTTAGTTTGTGTTGTGTGATTGTGCTCTTTGTAGGTGACTCCTGTTGTGCATGCAACGTTTGCCTCACGGTCCACTACAACCTATCGATCATGAGATCGAAAGGACCTTTAGACAAAACCGCAAGCAACAAAAAGAATCCTCTCACACAACATCATCATCCATGGATCCGCAAGACATCGAAAACCAACTCTTGGGGGGTGGGGCGGAACACAACGCTCCCCATCTTCCAACCAACCGGTAGATCTACAAGCTCAAATTCAAGCGACAATCCAAGCCGCGGTCCAAGCAGCTCTTGCTGGAGTCAATCAACCACCTCCAGCTATGCCAACTATGAAGGACCAAGCAATGCCAAAGGTGCTCAATGAATACAACGCCATTGTAACTCCAAACATTGATGCAAGGAACTTCGAGATCAAGTCTTCTCTTATCAACATGATCAAGGCACGCCATTTAGTGGACTTCCAAGTGAATGTCCCAACAATCACTTAGCCAAGTTCCTAATGAGAGCGAACACAATCAAGGCGAATGGCGTAACGGAGGAGGTAATCCGACTCTTTCTCTTTTCCTTCTCCTTAAAGGGAAAGTTATTGGAGTGTCTCTTCAACCTTCCGTCGGCTTCTATTCACACTTGGACCGACATGGCACAAAAGTTTCTCATGAACTTCTTCTCTCCAACCAAGTCCGCTAAGCTCTGTACCGACATCACCTCCTTTGCTCAATATGATACGGAGACTCTTCATGAAGCATGGGAGAGGTTCAAGGAGTTTCTCAAGAAGTGTCCTCATCATAGGCTATCCAACTAGATGCAAATCGAGAGCTTGTTGAAGGGGCTCCACAATGAACTTCGGGTATCTCTTGATGTAGCGGCCAAGGGATCATTCATGAACCTCAACTATAGGACCGCATGAGATTTGCTCGACTCCATAACGGATAGGTTTTATCAATGGCTGGGTGATAGGCAAGTTCACAAGAAGACACTAGGTTATGCTAGAGCTTGATACGACGAATTGCCTCTTGAAGCAACTCGACGCCCTCATGAAGCAAGTGAGTGCTCTCTCCACTAGCTCTTCAAATGCACAAGTCAATGCCATCCAAGTATCCTCACCTTCTACTTGTGGCATGTGTGGAGGACCTCATCGAAGTAATGAATGTCACTTGCACGCTCATATGATGCAAGTTAAAAACATGGAGCAAGTGGTATATGGACAAGGCTTTGTGCGTCCCCCACAAGGCAACAACAACTTCTATAACCTGAACACAGCTAGGAACCATCCGGGATTCTCATGGAAGAACAACCAAACTACTCTCACCCCTCCGGGTTTCAATCCAAACCCTCCTCAACCACCAAAGTCCAACCTTGAAGATGTTTTGGCAAAGTACATAGGTAAGACGGACAAGAATTTCAAAAGGCATGAGACTATCCTACAAAACCATGGAGCTTCCTTGAAGAATTCGGAGAAACAAGTGGGGCACATCGCCTCACTCTTGACATCTCAAGCGCAAGGCACCTTGCATAGTACAACCGAAATCAATCCAAAGGAGCATGTCAAGACAGTCTCTACAAGGAACAGAGTAACTTTGAAGGATCCAGAGTAGTCCAAGGAAGATGAACCTCAATAGGAGATGGAATCTCACAATACCAAGACGAATGATCTAACAGATGAAACATCAAAGGAGCGCACCAACGAAGAGACTTCTCCTACAAAGAAGAAGTCCAAGGTCACATCTAAACTCTTTCCGGATAACCCTTCTCCTTATATCCCTCAAGTTCCTTTCCCTCAACGTTTCATAAAGCATAAACTTGACAAACAATTTGAAAAGTTTCTTGAAGTGTTTAGTCATCTCCATATCAATATTCCTTTTGCTGATACTTTGGCTCAAATGCCAAGTTATGCGAAGTTCATGGAGGAGATTTTGTCTAAAAGGAGAAGGCTTGAGGAGTTCGAGACAGTGAAGCTCAATGAGGAATGTAGTGCTATCATCCAATGCAAGCTTCCACAAAAGCTTAAGGATCCAGGGATTTTTACTATTCCTTGTTCTATAGGTAATCGCGTTTTCTCTAAAGCTCTATGTGATTTAGGTGTGTTGATTAATTTGATGCCTTTGTTAGTGTTTAGGAAATTGGAGCTTGGAGAGGAGCGTCCGGCCACTGTATCCCTATAACTCGCGAATCGCTCTATCACTTATCTGCGGGATATTATTGAGGATGTTCTTATCAAGGTGGAATTTCTCATATTTCCAACCGACTTCATTATTCTCGACATGGAGGAGGATGACGATGTTCCAATCATTCTTGGACGTCCATTCTTGGCTACCGGGAGCACTATTATCGACGTGCGCAATAGAAAAGTCTCCCTTATCATCCAAAATGAGAAGGCTACTTTCGATGTCTTCAAAGCTATCAAATGTCATGATGAAGTGCCTTCTTGTATGCATGTCGATGTCATTGATTAATGTGCCCAAGAGACCTTTGATGACTTGTACGATAATTCTCTTGCGGCTTGTCTCTTGGGCATGGAAAATGAAGAAGACCCTTCTTTGGTGGCGTACGTGCTAAGGCTTGACTCTTCGCCCATCTTCTATGCAAACTCTAGAGTTGAGCCTTTAATACGTGATCCGCCAAAAAAGGAGGATGAAGCTTCTACCTTGGAATGAAAGCCTCTACCGGCATACCTCAAGTATGGTTACCTTGGACCTTCATCTTCTTATCCGGTCATTGTTTCCTCAAGCTTAAGTGTGGATGAGGAAGACAACCTGCTTCGTGTGCTAAGGGAGCATAAGTCCGTCATTGGATGGACGATTGGGGACATTAAAGGCATTCATCCGTCCTATTGCATGCACAAGATTTTCATGGTGGACAACTTCAAGCCTGGTGCCGAGCATCAGAGGCGCCTCAACCCCAACATGAAGGAAGTGATGCGAAATGTATTATTGAAGCTCTTAGATACCGATATTATCTATCCTATCTCGGATAGTGAATAGGCTAGTCCAATTTAAGTTGTTCCCAAGAAGGATGGCATGACCGTGGTGAAGAACGACAACAATAAATTGATCCTAACTCGAACCGTGACATGATGGAGAGTGTGCATCGACTACCACAAGCTCAACAAAGCCACTAGGAAGGATCACTTCTATCTTCCATTCGTCAATCAAATGCTTGATTGCTTGGCGGGATATTCTTACTATTGCTTCCTCGATGGGTATTCTGGCTATAATTAAATCACCATAGCACCGAAAGACCAAGAGAAGACTACCTTCACGTGTCCTTATGGTACCTTTGTGTATAGGAGGATGCCCTTCGGATTGTGCAACTCACCGGCTACATTCCAATGGTGCATGATGGCGATATTCTCGGATATGGTGGAGCGCTATATCGAGGTATTCATGGATGGCTTCTCTGTCTTTGGTGTTTCTTTTGATTCTTGTCTGGGAAACCTTGCTCTTGTACGCAAATGGTGTGTCGAGACCAATTTGGTTTGAATTAGGAGAAGTGTCACTTCATGGTTCGGGAAGACGTAGTCTTGGGGCACAAGGTGTCTTCTAGGGCATTGAAATTGATCGTGCCAAGATAGATGTGATTGACAAGATTCCCCCGCCCTTTAATATCAAAGGTGTTCAAAGCTTTCTTGGACATGCCGGTTCCTATTGACGATTCATCAAGGACTTCTCGAAGATCACTAAACCGCTATGTAACTTGCTTGAGAAGCATACTCCCTTCCTCTTTGATGATGAGTGCCTAAAAGCATTCAAGCATCTAAAGAGGGCGTTAGTATCCGCTCCGATAATGGTTGCACCTTCTTGGGATCTTCCGTTCGAGTTCATGTGTGATGCTAGTGACTACGCCGTTAGGGCAATGTTGGGACAACGCAAGGACAAGATCTTCCATTCCATTTATTATGCAAGCCGCACTCTCATGGATAAAGAGCTTCTTGCCATGGTCTTTGCATTCGACAAGTTCCAGCCATACTTGATTGACACTAAGGTGACTGTGTGGACTGACCATTTGGCCATCAAATATCTCATTTAGAAGAAGGACGCCAAGTCTCGACTCATCCGTTGGGTTCTTTTGATCCAAGAGTTCGATTTGGACATTAAAGGCAAGAAGGTCATGGAGAATCTTGTGGCGAATCATCTCTCGTGGCTAGAGAAACATGAGGGACACAGAAACGAAGTGGTGCCTATCAATGAGACATTCCCGGACGAACAACTCTTTGTGGTAGATATGAGAAACGTTCCATGGTACGTGAACTTCGTGAACTATCTTGCAAGCGGGATGCGTCCACCAGAGATTTCTATTCTACAAAAGATGATTAGAAGGATGGTTTTAGTGAAAAGCACAAAGTGCCCGGACGCCTTATACAGCCACGTCACGACGCGTGCGTCAAGTTCCCCTTAGGCCTGAATGAGTATACTCCCTTTTGGTCCCAAATTAGGGCCATCCATCATCATACACGACAATTGACGAAAACCTAGTGTTTGGAGCGGATTTCTTGGGTGGAGGCGGCTACGATTCATTGGGAAACGAAGCTACATCAAGGGACTTCATCAGAGCGAACCGGATTTCGTCTGGATATCGATTTTGCGTTCTTGACTTGTTTTGATTTCCACTTGTACTATGATGACTTTCATGCACATTAGGTGCTTGTTGTATTGTCTTAGTACTCGAATCATGACCTAAACCTTTTATCAGGGATGTGATGTACTTGGATGTTTGTATTGATGTTATTCTTATGTTGTTAATTTAGTTTTGATTGTATTGTGGTTATGATATGTGGTTGTGCTTAATGCTTCGATAAATTGATCATTTGTTGCATGATCTATGGTATGATTTGAATCCGAGAGTATAGTTTCGTATCGAGAATTTGACCACATGTCCATACGTTGAATACGAGATCCAGAGATCGCTTGTCTGACGTACGAGATATGCTAGGAACCCCTGAATTTCATGCTTACCATAATGTGACGGCCTCTCATTGAGAGATGTTAAAGGCGACGTTTGGTTTGACATTGTCTAGGACTCGAGAGGGAATAGATTACACCTTGGGGATTCGCCTTTAACCACAATTCATGATTAACATTTAAAACGACATCGTAACTTGATACAATCGGAAGAGGAAGTCACGACCCTACTCCCTTTCATATCTAGAACCCGATCTTCTATCGTTGTATTGTTGATTTCGATTAGCTTACTTAGTGTCACGTAACAACTCATCACGTTTTGATTGTTTAGCTCAAGGAACCCTATTCATATTTCGGTCACTAGCTCTAAGTCTTCGTGGGACAATAACTCTTATACTCATTTTTATTACTTGCTACGACACGTATATTTGCGTTTAAGCGTGATATACAAAGTCGCGGACACCTACCCTAGCCTTCATTCAATCTTGGACAATAGTGCTGCCTCGATTGCTGGTGATGCAATCTCGGGTCGATCACTCCGAAATCTGGAAGATGATGCTGAGCAGGCCGTTTGACAGCTTTGAAGAATTGCGACATGGTGCCTGGCCGTGACTATTGGCGTTCCATCTTGATTCCTGTTGAGTTGCATCCGACGAACACACTCAAAGCTGAGTATAGCAGCGGTAAGATATAGTCCAAATTGAGGATTATCAATGATCTTGGTGCAACCCATCTCACAAGTAAAGTATTTTTCATTCAATATCTAAGCCAATACTCTTGGAGTGCATGTTGTCGCTGTGTTTTGTTCCATGCTTCGGCTCTTCTCTGATGCTTGCTATCCTCGTATATTATTGAAGAAAAAAGCACCACCTCATTATTGAACTTGACTATCACAATGGTTGACTCGGTCAATGGTTATCTTGCAAGAACATACTAGGTTGTCAAACTTGTTGATAGTAACTAACCTAAGAGAAACAACTTGTTTTGATATTGATTGAACTTTGCTCAGGTTAATAGCGTAAAAACTTTATTTCACACTTAGATTGACTAAATTTAACTAGTCATATGTAGGAGAATATAATCCACACGCTGAGTCAATGTGATAAATCTGCACATAACACATTTAGGTGTTATAAATTCAAGTCACATTTAGATGAATTATATCACTTTGAAATATTGTCGTCCTGATTGATCTGTATTGTTTGATTTATTCTATATTTATCTTCTTGTCTTGTTTAACTAGATTTGACCTAAAAATCAGTTTAGGACTAGCTAAATAGATCATCGAAAATATTTAATCGATTAGAAAAAAAATTTTGGTTGACTCGGAGCCCTTAAATTGAGATCTTAACTACACTTAGGTAGACTAAGACAAAATCATAAAAAATCATCTAGATCCGGCCTTAGAAAAATTAACCATAAAATTCACAATATCCGTGATATTAAAAAAAATTCACACTTAGGTGAATAAATTGATATAAACCGACCAAATTCATACTTAGGTGAATAAAATTCAGAAAATCCATAAAAATAGCCCGATTAAAGCTTAGGTTCACTTTAGAGTTTGACTTAGCCTCATTAGGAGTCAACTAGTCTTAAAATTGACAATA
This sequence comes from Drosera spatulata, assembly GCA_035668315.1. Lineage (NCBI taxonomy): Eukaryota > Viridiplantae > Streptophyta > Magnoliopsida > Caryophyllales > Droseraceae > Drosera > Drosera spatulata. Next base: position 32,784 of record JAOVYX010016287.1, on the reverse strand, counting down.
TCGAAGACTATTTAATTTCAAACTACACATAGTCTGATCCCTCCTAGGTCCAAGATCTAAACAAAGGTATATATGAAGCTTTATTAGAATGATCGACTATAATCTGAACTACGTTTAGCCTATTCATGAACTCAGCAAATACGTAGACAATCGTTAAGCGGTTCGACCAAAATATTTGTACATTCTTTATTTTGCCTAAACTTATTTGCAGAGCACACAACTAGACAACACAATTTGAAAGCCAAGTGTAGTAACACGAATTTTTCGGATTAAATAAAAGGAAAATAAATAATTTTCCATATCATTTAAGAAAATTTTGAGTGAAGTTAAGTTAAGAATACCAAACTTAGTGCAATGGAAGGGATGAAGGTTACCAAAATAAGTGGTCATGCGTTCGAATTCGATCAAATTATTTTTATTCTTTTTGGCTCTTTGAAACTTTTGATCTTTCAAACCCAATCGTTACAAAATTGATTGACCAATTAATTCTTTCCCTTAAATTGTCCAAATCATGTCCCTAAATAACTCCCACGATGTATTCATTTCATCTTCGATGATGTTACAAAGCACCTCCTGTAAATTCAACAGTTGAAAACGGAATAGAGTTTTTGCACAGACATTCACACAAGATTACAATAAGCCCTTCTTCTTTCTCCCTTACAAATTTTGTAATCGATCATTCACACAAGATTTTGTGTTGAAGATTTGTAGGCATTATCTTTATGGCGTGTCATGCAAGGTATTCACCAATCATAAAAGGTTGAAATATATCTTCACATAGAAGGAGCTGGGTATGAGACAAAGGAGATGGCTTGAATTGCTCAAGGATTATGATCTGGATATCCAGTACCATCCTGGTAAGGTAAATGTCGTAGGTGATCCCTTGAGCCGAAAAGTCAGAAACACGGAAGGGAATCTGAATCGACTGACAATTACACAGAGCGCATTGATCAACGAATTTGGTAAGTTGGAGATCGAGGTTAATACCCAAGTCAGGAACAATGTACTTAGGATTAATGCAAGTTCAACCCACTCTGTTGGAAGAGATTATCTAGGGACAAGAGACCAATGAACAAATCAAGCGATTAAACCAAGAGGTAGAAGCTGGAAAGGCACCAGGGTTCATGATTCAAGAAGATGGGTCTTTACGGTTTTAGCGACGACTCTGCGATCCAAAGAACGAGGAACTAAAAAGGAAGATCTTGAAGGAAGCACATCAGACGCCATACGATGCACACACTGGAGGCAATAAGATGTATTAGAATCTTCGACAAAATTTCTGAATTGCTCGGGAAACTACGAAAACAATGAAATTGAATCAATCACGGATGAAAGCAGTGCAAGACAGGCAAAAGAGCTATGCAGATACACGAAGGAGACTGCTCGAGTTCGGCGTAGAAGATCATGTATTTCTGAAAGGCTCTCCTACAAAAGGGTTGATGAGATTCGACAAATTGGGAAAAGTAAGTCCTCGCTACATAAGATCTTTTGAGATTCTCGAAAAGGTTTGAGAGGGTGCTTACTGCCTAGCATTACCGACTAACTTGTCGGGCATACATAATGTCTTCCTTGTATCAATGCTACGGAAATATGAGCCGGACCCCCGGCATGTTATACAGCTCAAGCCAATCAATTTAACCGAAGATCTCACCTATGAGGAGCAATCACTTGAGGTCGTGGATCGCCTGGAGAAAGCGCTGAAGAAGACCTCTAGTCAAGATTCGGTGGACGAATCACTCCGGTTTGGAAGCAACTTGGGAGCTGGAAGAAGACATTTGAGAGCGATAACCTCATCTGTTCTCCGGTAATTTTTGAATCTCTAATCACTGAAGCTTCAAGGACGGAATTTTTTAAACAAAGAAGAGATGTAAGGATCCGAATTTTTTGGATTATATAAAAGGGAAAATTTGGAACGAAGATAAGTTAAGAATACCAAACTTAGCACAATTGAAGGGATGAGGGTTACGAAATAAAAGGTCACGAGTTCGAATGCAGTGGAATTATTTTTATTCTTTTTGGCGTTTATTCATTCCCTTAAATGATCCGAATCATGTCCCTAAATAACTCCCAGAATCTCTTCATTTCATCTTCCATGACTATACAAAGCAGCTCCTATAAATTCAACAGTTAAAAACGGAACTGAGATTTTGCGCGCACATTCACACAAGGTTACAGTAAGCCCTTCTCCTTTATCCCTTACGATTTTTGTAATCGGTCATTGCACCATCCATCCCCGGCCCGTCATCCACAGCCACTAACCCGAACCCCTGTCAAATAGTTCACGTCTCCCTATGCTCACGGCCTCGTCCATCGTCCCGTTGGTTCTAATCGGTCGCCGTGTCGGAATTGGGCTCGACGCCGGTCGTTGGCCAACCAGCTTCCCCTTTCTCCATTCGTCGGAGCTGATGCCGCAGTTTCCCGCCTCCGGTCGACTCATCACGAAGCCGGCGAGATTGTGGCCGGTGGTGTTTGCTTGTTCCTTCAAGGGCACTGCTCTATTACCGAAATTAGAAGAGATGAGTTGGTTGACTTAGTCAACCATGGTTCATAATGCTTATATAGTTGGCTATAATGTTGTGATGTTGTTATTTTAAGGTACTTATATATGTGAAATATGTTACGGTGTAGGAACGGAAGGTACGAATGTTGAGAATCGAGGGCAGGACTATTAATCGTTGTTTCGTATGCGTATATTTTAAGGTAATATTCGTCGTTATCTTTATTTATAACCTAAGGTTATGAGCTCATTAGAGTAAATTTAAAAATCTGTGTGCATGCCTGTGTGAAGTAAATCTGTCTGATTTGTCACGTTACATGAATTGAATCTGTCCTGTTAATAATCTTGTTGTGCTAAAATATTTAAAAATCATGCTACGATAGAGTCTGAGTAACGACGATATAGTTACATGTATTTTAATTATTAAAATATTTTAAATGAATGCACATATACATATAATTTAATGGGATATTTTATAAAATGGATTTGACCTGTTTTATCTGTATTTGATAAATAAATTAACAGTACCATTTATGTCTAAAACTGTCATGTGTTTTGACTGTGTGTGAAACCTGTGTGATGCATGATAGAATTATGCCCCGGCTAATTTAATGTATGGAAAATACTCAAGTCACTACAAACCATCAAAATATACTTGACCCAACCATAAATTAAAAGCAAATAACTAAAGTACTCCATGGTAGGCAAGTGTTACACATGGTAATATCTGGTAATTCTTGTACCTAATTAATTACAAACCCGAAAATCTTGGAATGAACAAAACTACTAAAAGATATTTAATCCGGATAATCTTAGGATTGGGATAGCCATATTTTTCAGACTAGCTAGGGGAAAATATTCACTTCGGAGTGGTTTATTCCCTTCGTGTGCATGCAACGACGACGACGAGTCGGTCCGTATAATCTTATACATAAGCCATCCTGAGGTATTGCAGGCCCACCTGTTAAGTCCAAAAATGGTCTAGCTAATCTACTAGAGGCTTTCTATTTTCTGAAGCTGTTCCCATATCCATTTCTGATGAAACATGAAATTAATGCTTGCACAAAAGACTTGAAATAATACATGTATCCTGTAAAAAAAATCTTGTAATACTTGAAATAATTACAAGTATCGTGTTACCAAAATCCTGAAAAATATAATTCCTCATACCTGTGCATGAATCCTGAAATTATAAAAATCTTGATATACGTGTGCATGAAACTTGAAGTTATTGCCTGATATACTACTGCCTGTTATATTATATATTACTTGTTGCATAGGGTCAAACACGTATATAATAAAATGTGTTGGTCCCTTTTAATTAACATGTAGCTCATGATTATATGTTCGGTTACAGGTTAAAGAACGAGCTAGGCAGAGTCACTTAAGTAAGGGAATAAGTATCTTGCTCGGACAACAACATCTTGGCGTTCTATTGTAGTAATTTAGATGTTAAGACTTGACTGGGATGTATTCGCGACAATGTAATCTTTATCTTTTTATGGGACTTTCAGATTATTGTATCATGGGATTTCAAGTTTATGTTTATGTTACCTTAACATTCTGTTTTTTTGTCTCCTTCCTACGTGTCGTAACGGTGGTAACACCACATGTCATGTTTCTATTGGCAATTTATCTTGGGGCGTTTCAACAAGACTATCTAATAAAGAAAACCTTCAAAAATAGAGACCGTATCAAGTGCAGGGATAACGGATGCTAACAGCTGACACGACCTCCCCGCTACTTAACCAAGCCCCCGGGTCCAGAACTCTATGCAAGGATCAAGCCTTATCCAACCTTTCTTAGTCGGGGATCAACAAGGTGACGACTCCTTAAACGGTACCATTCGACGGTGCCAAACCCTTATAGCTTAAGCTCAGACCCCGAAGTTGACGTCCACAAGAGGGTATGTGGCTTTGTTCGTGATTAGTCTTGTTATATTATTTATGTCGAAACTTTTCTGATTCCATGCTTATGAGTGTTATAATATCATCCTCACGATCATTTGGGAATACTGATAGGTGCTTTGACAAGGTAATGACTTTGTGATTTTAGGATAGGTTCATACAAGTGTGTCGAGGGGAACAATGAACTGGCTTCCAGAGAAACGTGAGATATGACACTTGATCGCTTGTTGTTAGAGTTTTTACATGTTATATTAAGTCTTTGTTTTCAGTTTTTTGTCTTTGCTTAGGAACAAGCAAAGATTTAGTTTGGGAGAGTTTGATGACTGTGAAAACACTCACGTTTTCCTTGTGTTATTTCCTTTGTGATGTGTCTTTTTAGTTGTTTCTTAGTTTTTTAGTTAAATTTTGTTGTCAAGGATATGGTACTTCTGTTTTTGTGTTATTTGTTGTGTATGTACCACTATTTGGTAACAAGAGCATAAATTCACATGGCGAGCTGTGTCGAGGATGATGGGCGATGTTCGTGTGAAGGTTTGAAGGTTAGGACGATGATTTTGAAAACCGGAGAACAAGTTTGAGCTTAAATTGATGCATTTGAAGTATTGGATGATGAAAATATGCATTAGGAGCATGTTCATGGCCATGAAAGGTGTTGTCAGGACCGGTGTGCTTTGGCACGGTCATGAAACAGGTTGTCACGACCGTGACAGTGGCCTATCACGACCGTGACGTACCTAGGAAACTCAATCCGGAAGCAGTGAAAGCTGTCACGACCGTGACACGAATTTCTCCCACGAGATTTTTTTGTAAATTTTTAGGATTGTCAGTTATTTTTAAGTTTTATTTATTTTCCTACAAATAGGCTACGTATTTTATCAGATTAGAACGAAACTTTTCATTCAGTTTATCCTAGTTTTTCCGAGACTCTTTTTTCTCTATAAAAACTTGATCTAGATATAGAGGAAGACGATCGACGCATCAGAGATTGAAGACGACGTTCGCAACGCAAAGGACCATTGATCATCATATCGTCTCTGCGGTTTTAATGGATTCAGTTGTTATTGCTTGTGTTGTTATTTTCGTTGTAGCCATGATCGTAGCGTAGATTAGTTAGTAGAGATATGTAGACGGTCTACACATGTGGGTCATGAGACTTTGTTCTTAATTTTCATGATTATTATAATTATTTTTGTATTCATTTGATCTTGTGTTTATTTCCATGATATTTCATGTCATTCTCTAGATTGATCACCTAGGTATGCTTGATTTTTATCTTCAACTATTGATTATCTCTTTAATCATATCTAGAGCAAAAATACATTAATGATGAAAATATGTAATCTCTATTATAATAATAGTTATTAGTATATTATGATACATATGGACTAGATTGTATAGGATCTTTCTTTCTTCATCAATCTTCTGATTAGTAATTCTTTATGATCTATATCATTAATTTTAATTTCTCTCATTTAATTATCATTAATATCTTGTGGAAGAATACATATAGTATTTCTTTATCGGTTGTAGTTAACCTATCAAAATGCACTAAAATTACATTTTCATGTACATGATTGATCCATTAGCTAATGACTTTATATGTTCTCTATTATATTTCCATCACATAGATCAAGACCAATAATTTTCATACTCTCATTTCTAGTACTTAATTAATTATTTTAATTTATTTCTAGTCATTCTTACAACAACCCTCTGTGTTAGGAATATTTCACACTCTAGTAATAATCAACAAAAGCATATTTGAATCAATATTCCTAGAGGGATCGACTCTTCATTGCTATACCATATAAATAATATTTTTAGTGAGGGGTATAACTTGGAGCGTCTACGGCAACGCTCATCAAATTTTGAAGATGTTGTCGGAGCACAGTGTCATTTTTTCAAGTTTTTGCTAAATTCTAATTTAACTTGTGATTTATTCCTTTTTTTATTTCTTTTAGGTTGATCTTAGAAGTGCATGAAACTAAAAAACAGAAGAGAAATCAAACCAAGAGTGAAAAAAACCGTTCAAAAACTTAAAGGTGAGGACCGAAGCATCCATCGAATCGTAAAGTAAGGATCGAAGCTTGTGAATCTCCGTCTCCAAATCCAGAATCATCTTCATCTAATCTGAGTGAGGCTGTTTGAATTGTTAACTTTGAAATGACTCCTTCAAACAAGCAAACCCTCAAGGAGCTGCCCGCTCCTACTGGTGAGGGAGAACCTTTATGTATTGTGTTTTTGGATGTGAATGAAAACTTTAAACCTACTTCTGGCTTAGTTCATCGTATACCAATTTTTCGTGGATTATCCGGTGAAGACCCTCACTATCACAATAAAGAACTAAATGTTGTGTAAATCCATGAGACCTCATGAGGCTACTGAAGACACTATTAAATTATATGCGTTTAAGTGTGGACGGGATAGCCAAGGATTGGCTATATGAACTTCCACCACCTAGCATCACAACTTGGGGTGATATGCAAAAAGTATTTCTTGAAAATTTTTCCTAGCATCAAAAACATCTTCATTGAGAAAACACATAAGTGGAATAAGACAAATGAATGGAGAAAATTTGAGCGAATACTGACAACGATGTAAAAAATTATGTTCATGTTGTCCTCACCATAAAATCACAGATCAATTAGTCATACAAATATTTTTATGTTGGACTTCTTCCAATGGATAGGGCATGGATAGATGCTTCAAGTGGGGGAGCTTTAGTTAACAAAACTCCAACTAATGCTAGAGCAATGATTGAAAAGATGGTCCTTATGTTCACAACAATATGTCACTAGAACTGATACAATAAGGAATGCTGTGGAGTTGAAATGAATGAAATCAAATTACAACTCGAACCATAATTAAAGTGATAAGCCAGTTAGTGAATAATAATGCAACTCAACAAGTAAAAGCATGTGGAATATATGCAAACATAAGACATCCAACAGATTTATGCCCAACTCTTTTTGAAGATGAACAAGTCAATGCTCTTATCAATTTCCGGGACCTCCACAAAGAATAAATTACCCATACTCAAACTTTTACAATGAAGGATGGAAGGATCATCCCAACTTAAGGTGGGGAGAGGTAATCAAGGTAATCAATCGAACCAACCTAATCCGTTTAATAAGAACCCCAAAACTTATTATGCACTACCTGCCTTTGGAAATAACAATAATCAACAAAAAGCACGAAATGAATCATCACTAGAAGACATGATGCAAGCCTTGATTACAAAAAAAAAAAAAAAAAAAAAAAAAAAACAAAACAAAAAAAAAAAAAAAAAAATAAAACAAAAAAAAAAAAAGTTTGTCAATTAAAAGTTGAATTAGGACAAATAAGAGCTCAAAATGCTAATAAACTTCCTCTACAACCCATAACTTTAATAAGTGGAAAAGAATTCAAAAAAATTGAAAGAGTTAAAACAAGGGAAGTGGAAAAACTTGAAGTTAACCCATGAAACGAATTGAACTTGATGAGCAACCAAAATCTTATGAACCAAAAGCACATTTTCCTAGTCGATTGGGTAGGAATAAGATACATAAAGAAGAAAGGGACATTTTAAAAGTGTGTAAAAAGGTTAAAGTGAACATTCCTCTAAGTGAAACAATCAAACAAATTCCACATTATGAAAAATTTTTAAAAGAGTGTTCACCAATAAGAGGAAACTTAAGGGTAATGAGCAAGCAATGATAGGTGAAAACGTTTCGGCTATAATACAAAAGAAATTACCCTAAAAAAAAAAAAAACCTTGGTATGTTCACTATTCCATGCATTATAGAAAATGCTACTATCTCTAGATGCAAGATTGACCTAGGAGCTTCTATTAATATAATGCAATTGTCTATTTATGATACTTTAAATCTTGGACCTTTGAAACCTACGAGAGTTATTCAATTGGCTGACAGTTCTATTGCTAGACCCGAAGTGTGATTGAGGATGTACTTGTGAAAGTGAATGAATTGATTTTTTCTGCTAATTTCTATATCTTGAAAAATGGAAGATAGATTTAATTATTCTTCTAGTAATGATAAAGATGGAACACTCACAATGGAATTCGATGGTGGTAGGATATGTTTCGATATTTTCGATGCCATGAAATATCCTAATGATGAAATGTCTTGTGTTTATATGCTTGATGTATGTGATGCACTCGATGATGAGATTATTGGTTCGCAAGATGAGGACTTCATTGTTATACTATACTAGTCCTCAATTCGTATTCTAAAAACTTCCATACAATAATGTAACTTGTAATAAGGATCCATTTTTTGTGCAATTATTTTCGTAATTTCATACTGCAGCTTATTGGTAATTTATTGTTCAGTGTTACGATTTAACGATTTGAATATAACAAGATAATTTTTTATATTTTAACTTTGTTTGATGACTTTATAGTTATTTAATTATTAATTTGGTCTTAACTAATAAACAAGATTCTTTGTCATTAATCATTAGAAGCACATGATGATACACACCCATGGGATTAGTCACTAAAAGCCCATTAGGTCCATGTGACCAATCAAAAAACACCCCTCCATTGAAATTATATATAGTAATCTCTCCATCCCACGAAAAAAATAACGTTTAAGATTTTAGGTTGTCCCATGATAAATGCAACATTTTCTTATATGGAAATATTCTCACACACACAAAAAAAAAAAAAAAAAAAACCAAATCAGTTACAGTACATCCACTACCTCCTGTCACAACTGTTATAGTGAACACATTATCAATACAAATTCAACAGACATAAAATCAACTACAACAAGAAGGTAAATTTGCGACGGAAAAAATAGACGATGGGAAAAATCAGCCGAACAATCAAAATATCTGCAACGGATCCGTCGCAGAAAATAAAATGGGAAAAAGAAAAAAGAAAAAAAAATTGCGACGGAAAGCCAACGTCTGTCGCAAATGTTTAACAAATTTACGATGGAATACGTCGAAAAAAAATAGAGATAAAATTTTTAAAATTTTGAAATTAATTCAAATTTTAACGACGAAATCCGTCGCAAAATTCTATATATAATTCAATTTTTACTGTAAAAATTATTATAAATATTCCCAAAAATTTTAGCTAGAAGGCAAATAATGGTAAAATAGATACATTACGACGGATTCCGTCACAAAACTGGTTTATTGCGACAGATCCGTCGCTGAATATTTAAAAAAATTTAGAAAAGAGGTATTTCACATATAAAACATGTAATAATCATGTTACGAGTATAAGTTTGAAATCATTACATCAAATTAAGATAATAACAAATTCAAAGTATTTCTTAAATTTCAATGTTATAATTAGAATTATTAGAGTTACATGTTTTATATGTTACGTTAGGATCAAAATAAGGTGTCACACCTAAAAATAAAAATACAATCAATTGATTATTGACATTATAGCATGCTTTGATAATTACGAATTTTTTGAGAGTGTAAAATGTTACGATAATGCTAAAGGTTTAATATTAAATTTTTTGTAAGGAATATTTTGCAACGGATTCCGTCTCAAAACTAGGTTTATTGCGACAGATTTTGTCACCGAATATTTAAAATATATTTAGAAAAGAGGTTTTTGAAAACATGTAATAATCATGTTAACAGTATAAATTTGAAATCATTACATCAAATTAAGATAATTATAAGTTCAAAGTATTTCTTGCATTTCAATTTTATAAGTAGAATTATTAGAGTTACATGTTATATATGTATATGTTAGGATCAAAATAAGGTGCTAAACTTCAAAATAAATATACAATCAATTGATTATTGATATTATAACATGCTTTGACCATTACGATTGATTAAGAGTGTAATTTACGATAAAACTAAGGTTTAATATTAAAGTTTTTGTAAGGTATAGTTTGCGACGAATGCCGTCGGAAAACTAGGTTTATTACGACGGATCCGTTACTGAATATTTAAAAAATATTTAGAAAAGAAGTTTTTCACGTAAATACATGCAATAATCATGTTACAACTGTAAATTTGAAATCATTACACCAAATTAAGATATTTACAAGTTCATAATATTTCTTGCATTTCAATGTTAATTATTAAAGTTACATGTTTTATATATTATGTTAGGATCAAAATAAGGCGTTAAACTTCAAAAAAAAAAAATGAAATCAATTAATTATTGATAGTATAACACATTTTGATCATTACAATTTTTTTGAGAGTGTAAAATATTACGATAATGCTAAAGGTTTAAGATTAACGATGTTGTGAGTAAAAAATCTACGACGGAAACCGTGGTAGAAAATTTGAGGTTGCGACGAATTCCGTCGTAATTACATTATTATTATGAGGGATCCGTTGCTGAAAAAGAACTTCCCAACACTTGAAAAAAAAATGGGAAAAAAAGTTATCCATAAAATGTGAATTCGCGACGGATTCCGTCGCAGACATTTTTCTTTTTTATTATATTTAATTTTTTTTTTTGTTATAAAAAAATTTACAACGGATCCGTCGCTTAATATGGATGAATTTATGATGGATTCCGTTGTAGATATGTTTGATTTTTTATTTTATTTTATTAAATTAATTAATTTATTAATTAGGTTTTTTTTTTAGTTTTACGACGGATTCCGTTGCAAAATGAACTTTATATATTCAACAGGGCACCTCCCCTTTCCCTTTTCCCTTCTCTTCCCCTCCCCTCCTCTCTTTACCCACCAACTGTCGCCCACCGCCGCCCGCTGCCGCCACCGCCTCGCTCTCTCAGCGTATTGAAGTCTTCTCCCCGCAATCGTCCTGCCACTGCCGCCCACATCTATCCCCACTCTCTCTGCGCTCTGTAATTCTCCCCACAGCTGCCCCATTACCGTCGCCCACAGCTAGCAGAAATCTATAATTAAGGTTGATTTTTTTTAATTAATTAGTCTCCTTTGTTAATTAATCATATATTGTTGTTGGAGTTTATGTTTGATGTTATGCAATTTGGACTATGGTTGAAATCGAAGTTTGATGATATGGAATTTGATGGAGGTTTGTGATTGCGGTAGGGATTGAGGTTTGTGAATATGGTTGGAATTGGGGTTTGATGTTAAGGAATAGGATTGTGGTTGTGATTGAAGGGATTAGATAGACAAAATAATTATGTTGGGATTGATATATTTGTATGAAAAATAGGTTGGATATGAAAAATAGGATAATTTTGGAATAGTTTGATATGAAAAATTATGGGGTTAGATATGAAAAATAGATTGAATAAGGATTGATAAATAGGTTTTATATGAAAAATTATGTAATGGGATGTGATTGAAGAGATTAGACTGATATATGTAGGACAATTTTATGAATTGAAGCAAAATGATCCAAGTATTATAAATCAACTTAGAAGTTACATCTTGGCTAGAAGTTACATTTTGCAAAATGATCCAAATTAGGTGCTATGCATGAAATCCGAATTATTACAGCACTTTTTGCAATAAAAGTTCTCCCCTAATGCCTAAACAATAATCACATTCAACAATATTCATCAAGTATTAAAGCAAGTATTATAATTCAAGTTCAATTATGTTGTTTGCAGAATGATCATTGATTTAAAATTTTATGAATTGAATCAAAATGATCCAAGTATTATATCAATTCAGAAGTTACATCTAAGTTAGAAGTTGGATCATTTTACAAAATGATCCAAATGTTATAAATCAATTGATGCTTGATATTGGTTTTAATACAAAAATTAGATCGATATGGAGTTGTTTCGATCTTGGATGTATGAACGATTGGATGGACCGCACTTGAATCCCTGATTTATTGAAGGGATCGAAGAGCTTGTCCAGAATGCTCTTCAACATGACGAGGGTCGTTTCCCGAGACATTTAAGATATCCTTGTACAAAATGCAAGAATGGAAGATTTCAAACGGTGGATAATTTGAAGTATCATTTAATTATTAGGGGATTCAGGAAGAATTATTATGTTTGGGTATATCACGACGAACAAAGGGGTCGGGTACCTCAAGCAGATTTTGCTGATCCATCCAATGTCTCTCAGCCCATGAACAATTTCGAGGACATGCTAGTTGATGCTTTTCCACCAGAATGTTATGAAGAGACCGAGGCTGCAAACGAACATGCATATGACGAGAGTCCCTCTTATGAATCCAAGCATTATTTTGACATGTTGAATGCCTCGCAGTCTCCTCTGTATGATGGTTGCAATTTGTCTTTGCTGGCCGTTGCTTCTCAGCTTTTGACTCTGAAATGTGAATATAACCTACCTTATAGAGCTGTGGATGAAATTTGCAAACTGTTGAAGGACGTGCGTCCTCCCGATAATATCATGAAGGACGGGATATACGACTTCAAGTCTCTCATGAAAGGGTTGAATCGACCTGTAGAGAAGATTAATTGCTGTTTAAACAGTTGTATGTTGTATTGAAAAGATTCTACGGTATTGGAAAGATGCTCCATATATAATACAAACCATTATAATGAGAAGAGGAGATCTAAGGGTCGTTCTGCTATGAGTGTTTTACGATATTTTTCGCTAACTCTTAGATTACAACGGTTATATGCGAACAGCTCAACCAGTGAGAACATGACTTGGCATGCCTTTTCACGCCGATCTGACAGAATGGTGGCACACCCTTCTGACAACGATGCTTGGAGACACCTGGACAAGAGTTTTCCGTCCTTTGCGATGGAGCCACATAATGTTCGTCTGGGACTTTGCACCGATGGTTTCGCACTATTTGGGAAGTCAGGAAAAGAGAATTCTTGCTGCTCGTCATTCTCACACCTTTCAACCTTCCTCCCAGTATGTGCATGAAGAGACCATACTTATTCCTGAATATGATCATTCCTGGCCCAAAGAGTCCTAAAGAAAATCTAGATGTGTACTTACAACCGCTGATCGAGGAGCTTCAGATGCTGTGGGAGGTAGGGAAGCCCACATATGACGTTTATAAGCGTTAAACCTTTCAGATGAGGGCTTGTTTGCTTTGGGCCATTAATGATTTTTCTACATATGGGATGTTATCTAGTTGGAGCACTATTGGTCGTTTGGCTTGTCCTCATTGCATGGAGAGGACGAAGTCATTCTACCTCGAATGGGAGAAAACATTCATGGTTTGATTGTCATCGTCGTTTTCTACCATTGGGACACTCTTTCAGGAAGAACAGGAGTGGATTTAGGAAGAACAAGATTGAGCTTGCCCCTTCCCTCCCTCGTTTGGGATTCGTACTGGAGATGAGTTGTTTCGAAGTCTTTCAGGGATTCCTACCATGATGGAGCGTTTGAAATATGAACTTTCAACGAAAGCAGTTGGTTTTCATACAAGACACAATTAGAGCAAGAGAAGTATTTTCTAGGAGCTTCCGTACTGGAGCAAACTTCTCATCCGTCACAATCTTGATGTGATGCATATAGAGAAGAACGTGTTTGACAACGTCTTCAATACAGTAATAGATGTTACTGGAAAGATCAAAGACAATATCAGCTCAAGAAAAGATTTAGAAGTCAACTGTAAGAGACCTCAATTTCACGTAGTTAGAAGTGTTGGCAATTCTGGTAAGCCACAGTTATTGATGCTGAGAGCTTCTTTCATTATGGAGAAGAAACAGAGAAAGTTGTTGTGTGAGTGCGTAAAGGGTTTGCAGTTTCCAGGTGGTTATGCTTCTCACCTACGTCGTTGCATTTGAGAGCCTGATTAGCAGCTAAGAGGCATGAAAAGCCATGACTGTCATGTGTTTATGCAGCAATTGATCCCCGTTGCCTTTGGGGAGTTTTTTCCACCCAATGTTTGGAAAACGTTCTCGGAGATGAGCCAGTTTTTCAGGGACTTGTGTGTAAATTGTATTACTTGGAGTGACATTGACCGGGATTTGGTTCAGATTTGTATCCGTTAAACAGGTATTTGTATTTTAGTGGAGTTTTTTAAATTTTTAATTTTTTTAAAAAATAATATCTTGCGACGAAATCCGTCGCATAAATTAATTTCACAAAAATAGTAATCCAATTTTTGTGACGGATTACGTCGTAAAATTCATCGTACTATTTTCATTTAATAACTCATTTATTTTATTAACAAAAAAATATAAATAAGAAATAATTTAAATAAAAGTTTACAACGGCATCCGTTGTAAATTAAAATTTAATTTTAAACTATAATTTTACGACCGAAAAAATCAATCCGTGGCAAAAATATTTGATTCTGCGGTGTATCCGTCGCAAAAATATGGTTTTGCGACGCCATTGTTTGCGACGGAATTTGCAGTCGCAGATTCCGTCGTTATTCACCTCTGCGACGGATTTTTCCCAGTTTGCAACGAAAATATTCCGTCGTAAAATGTGACTTTGTTTTTAGTGATCCCATGCCAAGTCAAACCGTTGCGTTTTTCATGACACGGAGGTAGTAATTGATAAGTAATATTCTTAGTGAGGTGTATAATTTGGAGCGTTTAAGACAACGCATACCAGTAGTATTTCTTTCATTCGATTCCAATTGTAACACTTTTTTTTTAATGGTCACTTTGAAATTATAACATTTTCTTATTTCCTAATTTTTTTCATACAAAATTATCAAAAAAAAAAATCTCTATTTTATATTACGTCAATCCACCCATCATCATTTTTCTCTCTTTTTTTGCTTTCCTTTTCCTCACACAGTCACAAAGATAAAGTGATCATTCTTTATAAATTCAACACACACTTAATTTATCATGTCAGGTCAACATGTTATAATTTGAATGAGGTGTATACTTTATTTGTCCCTTTTTATCAATACTCCCTATGTCTCATAATATAAACAACACTCTGACTCTACACGCAGATTTACATGTTTATTGAATTTTTATGGAATTCAATGAAGAAATAATATCTTTTGAATGGTAGTGGTATTCACTGCAACAATTATGAGAGTAGATAGTGGATATATTATAGCAGATGGTGATTAGTTGATATTTTTTATGTGAAAAAATTATTAAATATGATATATTATATATATATATTAAGATAATCTAAATAAATAAATGTTACTCATATTATAAAAATCAAGAAGTACTTTATTTGTCATTTTGTTGGTTTCGAAACCAATCTATTTTGTACTTCCTCACAGGACCTATATTACCCCTCTCAAACTCTATAACAACACTACCCCCCTCCCCTTCGTCTCTCTCTTCCTCCCCGACAACCTCTCCTCTCCTCTCCTCCCGTCCCGTCTTCTGCCTACAAGAGGAAGATGGACGACTATAACAAGAAGAAGATCACGACTATAACAAAAAGAAGAAGGCGAAATCAGGAGGATTCGAGTCCCTAGGATTGAGCTCCAATGTTTTACTGAGGAATCAAGCGCACGGGCTACAACGTTCCTACACCAATCCAGCAGAAAACCACGCGTTCAATCCTCGAGGGTTTGGACGTCGTCGCCGTTGCCCGTACTGGGGCAGGCAGATATTCGTACTACTTTACTGGTAGGTGGGGAGAGTATGGAATGCCAGTTTGAAGAATTAGCTCAGAGTCCCGATATCATTATTCCAACTCCCGGTAGGTTGATGCACCATTTATCCGAAGTCGACGAATTGTCACTGAGGACGGTCGAGTATGTAGTCTTTGATGAAGCTGATTCTTTGTTTGGGATTGGTTTTGCTGAGCAGTTGCATATGACTATCCCAGCTGAGTGAGAACCGACAGACTTTGCTTTTCAGTGCAACTTTACCTACTTCACTAAATTAACTTTTGAAGGCAGGGCTTCGCAATCCTGAAATTGTGCTGCTTGATTTGGTCAAGAAGCTCAGTCCTTGAAGCTGACCTTTTTCACCTTGAGGCAGGAAGAGAACTGTGCAGCTCTGCTATATTTGATTAGAGAACATATTGGTCCTGACCAGAAAACCTTGGTTTTTGTTTCCACCCAGCTTCATGTAGAGTTCCTTCATGCTTTACAGAGGGAGGAGGGTATTGAGACTCTCGTCTGTTATGGCAATATGGATCAAGATGCTCGTAAAATCAACATATCGAAATTCAGATCAAGCAAAACTATGTTGATTATTGCTAAGATAGTATTTCATATCACATCACAAAATGACTCCTAATCTAGAGAGTTATAGATGATGGATGGTTACCTTCTATCCTAACTAAAGACAATTGCAATTAGAGCTGTAGATGAACTAAACTATTTGTGAACGGTTCGAGTTTAACTCGACAAAAGTTTGACTCGACTCGACTCGAAAATGAAAACGAACTCGTCTCGACTCGATTTTTTGGGTTCAAAGAACTCGAAGTGTTCGACTCGAGAAGTTCGGGAACCATTCGTGAATTGTTTATGAACAGTTCGAGTTCATGTTCGACCGAGAAGTTCTTAAACTCTTTGTTTATTTATAATAAATTTTTAAATTGTAGCTTTTCAATCTCATTTATTTATCGTAATTGTAAAATTGCAAAATTTAAAAATTTAAAAGATTTAGTTTTATAAAATATAAGTCGATGAGTCCTAACAAACTAATTCTTTTCTTTCTAACTGAGTTTATATTTAAAAATACTCAAAAACATTATAGAATAAGTAAATCATAGAGAACTCAAAATCAAAATATCCAAAAAGATCAAAACCCTTGGGAGTTCTCAATGTAGAGACAAAGTACCAAAGTTGACCAAAATCAAAGCCGATTTCTCGGCGCAAATAGTATTAGTTTTTGAAATCTTGATAATCGATGCTTTCTATTGTAAGTTCTACTGCTTTTTTGATGTAATGATATGTTGACATTGATACAGTTAAATGTATCGATTTTTTGGTTGTAACTAATAGCTAATGTTATTTGTTAATGGTTGATTTTAATTCATCAAAATTTCAAAACTAATTTATGGATATATATAGTTGATCGATGCGGGTTCGTCTCGGGTTTGACTTGACTCGTTACTCGATGAACTACTAGATGAGGGGTTCAATACTCGACGAACATAAACTTGAACTCGACTCGAACTCGATTTTTTTATCCCATGTTGGAGTTCAACTAATGTTCGACTCGGAACGAATAGTAAGTGCTCAAGATCGAGTTCGTAAAAACTCGACTCGATTCGTTTCATTTACAGCTATAATTGTAATCCTTTTATTGTGAAGGGTTTTACCATGTTAGATATTATTCTCAACTTTTTCTTGTTTACTTTTTTTCTTCTTGTATAAAAAGAGATTTTGATTTACTTTTCAGAAAATGGCCCAAAACTATACCTTTTCAAAATTAATCCCTAACATACACACAAAAATATATTTTTCAAAACATACAATTTTAACCCCATTCATATTACCCTCCTCTCTCTCCCCTTCCTCCTCCTCCCCTGCCACTGTTTTCCTCCTCATCCCTCTCCGATTCACCATAACTCCCACCTCGTCGTCTCCATCACTGACCACCGTGACGACCGTCGCTTTCATCTCGGCCACCGTGAAAACCGATCTCACCTTGCCATGGAGATCTCTTCAGTCTCCCGTACGATCGTCTCCGTCTCTCCACATTTCATGTTATCTAGTTTGTAATTTCTATTTTTTTTTTCTTTGAAATAATGTTCTTTGATTCGAAATTTAACCATATGTTGATTATTTGGTTGAGTCGAATTTGAAGCGGTGCCAAGCAAGACAGATCAGATGTGATTATTCCTGCTTCGAGATAGTGTTAATTTTGTCTCGTTTTGTTTCCAACATTCAATCAGTTGAACTATTCGTTTATCTAATTGTTAGAAGGTTGAAAGTTGTAGTAGTAGTAGCTTGATTGATATAGGTCCATGTTTGTTGGATGTGCTTGTGAGTGATGCGGTGTGTTTACTTTGCTTTGATTTTCAGTAATTTGGTTTCTCATTTGAAATTTTAGATTGTTGTGTTATTTGGTCATAGAAATTTTTTTTTTAACTGTCACTCTATTTTTTTTCCCTCTTAAGGCACTCTATTTCATTTTTTTTTTTCAATGCCCTGTTTGTTTTTTATTCAAAAAAAAAAAACGTGCCTGTGTTTTCAGAAACAGAGCATCTGTGTTTTTCAAATAGAGCACCTTTGTTATTTTTAAACAGAACGTCTATATTATTTTTGAAACAGAGCGTATGTGTTTTTTTTTTTCTTTCCTTGAGGGGCTCAGTTTTGTTTTTGTTCAGGCACTCCGTTTCATTTTATTTCAGACGCTTTGTTATTGATTTTATTCAAGCGCTCTGTATTGATTTTGTTCAAATCTTTTATTTTAAATTCCAACCAAGATTCCGACGGCCTTGTCGAAATCCGTGAAGAGTTTGAAGTCGCCATCGGATTCCAACGAAGATTCTGATGATGCCCTGGATACCGATAAAGATTGCAACAACACGGACGGATTCTGATGAAGATTTCGTCCGAGGTGGGGTGATGGTAAAGGTTAGGGTGGAGGTGAAGATAGGGTTAGAGATTAGATAATATGGATGAATTATAACTTTTTGAAATTATTTTTGGTTATGTATTTAACAAATTACTCCCTCCGTCTCACAAAGAATGCAACATATACGTAATTTATACTATTTTATACGCATGAATACAAGTCTCGTTTTCATATCAAATTACGTATGTTCGTTCCACAACATGCATTAGATTGAAGTGCGTAATTTACACAATCATCGATGCTTCATGACAAATTTATAAAAAAAACTACGTTTGATCGTCATTGCACGCATGTCAAACTTTACATCGACATGAGTGTCCGGTCAAAAGGTTGTATTCTTTGTAGGACAACGGGCGTATAATTTCGGATAATTCACCCTTTATTTTTTGGGCATTTTACATATAATGACATCAAATCTTAGGATTAAAAAAAAAAAAAAAACACCTCACATCTTTATATTTATAAAAAAATTACCCAAATCATATGAAATTTGTATAATACTTATTGTCGTTGGTAAATGCATTGACTTTAACAATTTTTGACATTTTTCCTTTTTTTCTTGATTAATATTTTCATCTTTACACCCAAAATAACAATTATCATGATTTGAGTGGACGAATTACAAAAATTTAATAAGATAACTAAGATTTGAAAAACAAAAAAATTGACCAAAATGTAGAAATAATGTGAAAATAATAGGTTTTCATATGAAGAGATGAAAAAGGTATGTTAATAAATAGATCAGACAAGAAAAAAATAACAAGAAATCATTTAAGGTAACGTTTTTATTAATGATAACAGTTATTTTATAAATATCATATGATTTGAGTTGTGTTTTTGAAAAATTTATATGATTTGATTAATGTTTTTGTAAATATAAAAATTTGATGTGTTTTTTTATAAATTCCTAAGACTATTCGCAGCAGTTTCTCTATCCCTAACTCTATTATACAGTATTACAATGTTTTTTTTATTATAGAGATCCAGATTTTTACTTAGTCGTCAGCAGATTTCTTATATTGACTCCCTATATATTTAACTCATCATCTTGTTAACTTTTAATTAAAAAAGTAAACTTGTATCGTCATTTGTGGTAAATTGAAGTTTTTCCAAAAGAAATTTTTTCCTTTAAAAAATGACTTTATAATTATTTAAAGACAAATAAATATTTTTTTTAGAACTTTATAATTTTTTTTAAGTTTTAATAATTATCATATATACATAAAGAATATAAATTATAAAAAAATGATTTAGGGATTCGAATTTTTATTTCATAATAAAAATAGAAGAAAAAAATATAAGAAATTATTTAGAAATAGAAATAAAAAATCTGTTGGATATACTTATTTTTTCTGTATTCCCTAAACATAAAAATAGAAATCTTACAAAATCACCGCTACAAATGTTTTAAAATTTGAGTTGATTGTAAGCCCCTTATTTTTTTATATTCTTCTCTCTTGACCGCTTTTTGCTGCGATTGAGTTTCAGAGGTTTCTACGAACACAGTCGACACAACTCCCAAATTCTCAAAACCCTCTCAACTTAGTCATCGCCGTGATCCTCCCATCAACGGTCAAATAACGGTCGCCATGATTCTCCTCATCCTCCTCTTCCTCTCCCTCGCCACACCATTTCCCACCAATTCCGATCAAACCCATCAGCCCAATTTGAAACCCAATTCACGTCAAGTAATCCAAGTCGAGGGCTCCCCCGATTCCATCGCGTGGGTTGTTCAGTTATCGGATACTCATTTCAGCGTTCATCATCCCGATCGGGCCCGTGATTTGGCGGAGTTGATTGGCCCGGCGCTTCGGGTTGTGAGGCCTGATCTCGTCTTCGTTACGGGGGATCTTACTGGTATATGAGAATATTCTATTTGTATTGGTTTATTGAAAATGTGAATTTGGTTTTGTTTGATTGCTTGTTTTTTTTTTTTTTTTTTTTTTGGAAGGAGTTGACTTGGTTGAATTTTAGGATAGGTAGGTAGGCAGTGGTTTAATAATTATTATTAGTAGTAGTAATAATCTCAGTACTGGTGCCTAAAATTGATGAATTAAAAAAAAAAGAGAGAGAGAATTGCAGTTCATGTTTTTTTTGTTTTTTTGTTGCGTATTTAGGCAAAATCACAAAGCTTCTTGCCTTGTATGATAAGCTGCAAAAGAGTATAGCCTGTCAGTCATCAATGTTGAATACAAGATCAGTTGCTGATGCCAGTTCTGGTTTCTGATTGATTTGCTATCCGGTATAAAACATTTACGATATCTGAATTGCTTATCTTACTCTATTTTCATTCCCCATAAGATGCAAAGAGCCAAGATATGTTGATGATGAAGCAAGGTGAAGGAGAGTGGATTGAATACCAAAGCGTAATGAGAGAAGTAGTGAAGAGGAGCGGTCTTGATAAGAGTATCTTCTATGATCTTTGAGGGAATCATGACAATTTTGGCGTCCCTGCTGCTGGTGGCCCTTTGGATTTCTTCTCAAAATACACTCTCGAGGTACTGTATCTCTCACGACTTTCTAGTGATGTCGCAAGTACCTTGCATGTATTTTTTCTTTAGGAAATGAACATTTGTCATTTACCAGATTGTGAAACTTTAATCTTGCTCTCTGATAGTACAAGTAAAGGTTGTGTTTTCAGCAATTGTACATTATACTTTTTTTTTCTTATCGTCTTGATTTATTATGATATCCCATAACCATTTGAATGAATTTTCTGAATCATCCAGACTAGTGACTGCAGATATCTATTCGTTGGAATTGATACAACAATGGCCGTTGGACTACGAGGTCCAACCAATCTGTTTGGGCATCCAACTGATGAACTATTAGCTGAAGTGGATGCCGAGCTGTCACAGTGGGACTCTGAGGCAAACAAACCGGTGACTAAGGTGATATATGGCATTTTCCTCTTTCATTTTCGAGAGCTGCTCAATCGGGAAGGACATTAAAGGATGTGTTTCACAAACATTCCACATCAGCTTACATTTGTGGACATCTCCACACAAGACTAGGAAAGAACATGAAACGGCATCATCAGTCTGGCAATCCTCTATTCCAATTAGATATGCATTGAAAGCCTCAAGGCAGTAATGTGAACTGTTCACATGGAGCTCAACAAAGTCAGGATTTCTGGGAGTGGGAAATGGGTGATTGGAGGAAAAGTAGGATGATGCGGATACTGGCTATTGATCGTGGTCATGTTTCCTTTGTCGATTTCAATTTGACGTCAGGGGCCAAGAAAACATTCATAGTGCCTACTTTTCCACTGCATGACTGCAAGTCCATGGACGCCTCATCCTATATGACAATAAGGGCGCTTGTTTTTTCTGTTTTGCCCATTCAAAAAGTCTTGGCTAGGGTCTATGATTCAAGGTCTGGAGATCTTGTTAAAGTCATGGAGGCAACAATGGAGAAGCACTGTGGCTCTTCTTCAAGAGGCGATCTTTACTCTATTCCATGGTTTTATGAAGCTTACATGGATAAATCTCCTCTAAGATATTGGTTCCAAATATAAGCTTTTGACATCAAGGGACAATTAACCTTATCTGATCGAAGACCATTCTCGGTCAATGGAGTTAGCGGTACCGTGTCGTGGACATGGAAGGAGTTTTTAGTCCTGGGCTGTCAATGGGATGCTCTTTATTATCCACTGTTCTGGTTGTTCATCGGGTTTGGTATATCCATTCTTCTTCTTTTACCAATTGTTGTTCCGATTTTTTCCAAGAAGCAATACTCCCTTAGAAACATCTGCAACGGAAAAGGAGTTGTAAACAGTGTCTTATGGGTCTTAACCGAGCTCTATGGTTTACGGTTAGTGTGGTTTGGGTTGCTGGGGTACTTGTTTTCCCTTGTTTTGTTCCCTTGGTTTTCAGGGCAAGTATTCATTGAGAATGGTGAAAGGTTGTATATGGCATTCAAGGGGTGGGTTATGAAACATCCAGGAGAAGGGAAAAAGATAGAGTTCATTGGCATTCCAGATGTAATTGTTGTTGTCATTCCTCACTATTTCTCATTGTGGTGCCCACTATTTGGGCAGTCGCAGCTCTGGCTGCAGAAAGGCAGGCGTCCAGGAGTCATTTTCTTGCTCTTTGTGGCAAAAAACAAGACGATGGCGACAAGATTAGGAAGAATACTGGTTTTAGTACCCATGTTGGTAGGCGGTGGACCAGAAAATTTCTCATTGCAATTTGTGTTGTAATCCTTTTGAAGCATTTCCAGGTAATATTTTGACCTTGTCAGTAAACATGCATTCTTTACGATTTTTTTCATGTTATACAGACATTGCGTTAGACCATTTGTCAAAAGCTCTTACCTTTCCTGATAGCTCATGCATCCTAAATTTTGCCTTATTGCATTTTTCTTAGAAAGTTCTCCACGAACGAGCTTTCTTTCAATATCAGAAACCAAATGTTGTTGTCCATGCGTATCTGCTGCTGGTATGGGTGTAGTTATTCGCAAACTGCTGCTTTTTCAATTGGCTCTCTATTGTTACTGTATATGGTGTGGACACCCATGATATCCTCCTAGGAGGGTTATTAGTTACGGTCACTTAAACCCTGGTTTCAACAGTAGGTATGTGTTGGTTTGTCAGCTTGTTATTAGATAAAAAAATGTAGGAAAGAAAAAAAAAAAAAAAAAAGGCATACCAACTTACTCGTATTTTAAATGCTGATATGAACCAATTATAGGCAACATTAAAAAAAAACTTTAGAATCACTGTTTTGCGTGTCTTCTTAAGCCAGAAATCAATATCAACATTACAGATTGCATAATGTAGCAAATTTCTAAATTTCTTCGGGTTCTGATAGTATGTTTTTAATGGATAGGGGCGGCTGTTAGAAGCCTATAAGTATGTGAATATGGGAAAGAGAACAGGAGCGGGTTCTCATCCTGATATGAACTTAGAATAGCATTTTGCAGAAGGACAAATGTAAGATTAAATAAAAAATCAAGTTTTCTTCTGTCTAGTTTTGTCGAAGAACTACATTTACAGATGCTAATGAACAAAGTGATGTATACTGTAAACTCTTCTTGACTAGCCATTTATTAACCCCAGCACAAATTGGTTACTCTTTAGTTTTCGCATTTCTTTCTTCACATGACTAAGAAAGCATTTTCCAGACTGTGATTGATGATCCAGGAAGATGGATTCTTTGTAGGACAAAATTGTGTTTATATTGTTTTCCTTCGTTCTTTACAATGTCAATGAACTCTTACCGTTTTCCGGAATTGCCTCTTTCTTTCTCATTCCATGTCTTCGACGAAAGACTTTTCACAGGGTAATTGTTTCATGATGACCATTTTCCTTTCATGTGCAGAGTTGCAGGCACTTGGCGATAGCATACGAGATGAATCCATTTCTGCATTTCCCTGTCTACAGTTTCACGATCCCAGTGGTGTTGTTATATGCCATCTACAAGACCAGTGGAATCCGATAGCCCTTCCAAAGAAGCCGCGCTTTATTGCTTGCGTTGGACAGAATCATCACAAACAAGCATAATTTACAGCAAAACCTGCAAAGCTTCCTGTCATTATACACATGATAGCGACAGATTGCTTCCGGTCAGCTTCCGCCAGCCTAGTTGCCATCAGTTGAAGGATCTGATGAGGCGAAATTCATTATTGGGCCAAAGTACCAATGATTTCGAGTCTTTGATTTGGGCAGATTGGTAGGATAACATGACACTGCTTTTGCTGCTAATCAGAAACCGAGCCATAAAATTCCTGATTCAAGGGTGCTAAATTGTTAGTTTATATGTAACTCCTATCCTTGTGACGTTGCGAGTTTTATTATTATATGGGGATTTCGAAAGGAAAAACTTAAATTTTAGTAATTATTCCATCAACATTGGTTGACCTGTTTCCTATATATAATATTAGATGACATTAAGTAATTCTGGAATCGCTGGATATCGGTTTCAGTTTTGTTCTTTCATTGTTATTTCTCCTTAGCAGATGCTCTTCTTAAAAGATGAAGAAATCTTAGTGGCTGGCCAATCATGAAGAAACCAGCTGTTCTGAGTTTCAAGTTTACTATTTTGATTGGTTGAACTATGTTGCAGGCTCTCGCTTGAATGTGGAGTGTGGATGCACTGAGCTTTGATATATATATTTTGCTTGCAGAAGATTCAGAGATAGAACATCCAGGTCTTTGATAAACTGTGTGTTGACACTGAGGTTGATTTTACCAGATCTTCGCATTTGGGCTGAACTTGGTGTGGATAAGCAATTTGGATGGGATGGAGCGCAATGATGAGATCTTCGATTCACACAACATGTCATTGGACATGCAAATCTTCTAGTGTTCTGATGATGTTTTATGAGATGCATAGTTTATTTTCCTTGATCGATTTTAATAACAACAAATCAAATCTTTGGTCGACTATATGAATACGACGGCGCCATTCCAATCTGTTATGTATATCATCTTCTGTAAGATTATGATAGGCCATATCATATTTCAAGGTTTCTCTCATGATCTTTTTAGGTGTCCATCGTCCTCTCTTGACATGTGCTAACTCCCAAACTTCACATCTTCTAATAGAAGTTGTGAGTGACCTGCGTTTCACATGATCATACCATCTTAGTCGTGACTCCCTCATCTTATCTTCTACTAGAGCCACACCCACTTTCTGTCTGATAACTTCATTTCGTATCCTATCTATTCTTGTATGTTCACACATCCACCTTAACATTTTCATCTCGTTTGCACTCATCTTCTGTACATGTTGTCACTTAATTGTCCAATATTCTGACCCATACAGCATCGTTGGTCGAATAGCTGTCTTGTAAAACTTTTTTTTTTAATTTGGTAGGTAATTTAGGATCACATAACACCACTGAAGTGTCCTTCCATTTCAGCCAACCTGCTTTAATCATATGATCAATATTTGCATCAATCCCAACATTCTTATGTAGCATCAAACCTAAATATTTGAAAGAATCCGTTTTAGGAAGAGACTCTATTCCCAACAATATATTTTTACTATTTGTTTGACTACTCTCATTAAAGACACATTCCATATATTCTGTCTTGGTTCTACTGATCCTTAAACCCTTACTTTTCAACGCCTCTCTCCAAGTCTCAAGTTTTTCATTCACCCCTTCTTTCGTATCTTCCACCAGAGCAATATCATCAGCGAAAAGTAAACACCATGGTACTTCATCTTGTATATGCCTAGTGAGATCATCCATTACTAAGGCAAAAAGGTATGGGCTCAAAGCTAATCCTAGGTGTAAACCCACTTTAATAGGAAAAACAGTCGTTTCACCAACATGGGTTCGCACACATGTAGCACCTTCTTCATACATGTCTTTCATAATCTCGATATACCTACTCGTCACTCCCTTCTTTTCTAAAGTTTTTCAAATCAATTCTCTTGGAACAAAATCATACGCCTTTTTCAGGTAGACAAGAACCATATATAAATTTTTCGTCTCTATCCTAAAACGTTCAATTACACATCGCAAAAGATAAATAGCTTCCATGGTTGACCTACCGGGCATGAAACCAAACTGATTCTCAGTTACCCCTGTAGTTTTTCTTAACCTTTTCTCTATCACTTTCTTCCATAACTTCATATTGTGACTCATAACTTTGATTCCGTTGTAATTGGAGTAGTTTTGAACATCTCTTTTGTTTTTATAAATGGGAATTAAAGTACTCCTTCTCCACTCAGCAGGTATCTTCTTATCTATCAAAATTCTATTAAAGAGTTTTGTCAACAAATTAACTCCTTCTATCCCAAGGCATTTTCAAGTTTCGATCGGGATTTTATCTGGACCCATAGACTTTCTTCAGCTCATCCGCTTTCAAACCTCCTTAACTTTCTCTGTCCTAATGCGGTAAAAATAACATCGGTTCATCATCACATCTATATTCCCACTTGTTTCATTCAAAGGCATTCCCTTGTGCAATTAAAGAGTTATGTCAAAATACTCTCTTCATCTTTCCTTAATGTCATCATCAGCCGTAAGAATATGATCGGTATTGTCCTTAACACACTTTACCTGACTTAAATCCTTAGTTCTTCTGTCTCTTGATCTAGCTAACTTAAAGACTTCTTTTTCCCCCTCTTTTGTGTTCAGTCTTTCATACAACTTCTCATACGATTTATTTTTCGCATCGCTTACAGCATATTTAGCTTCATTTTTTGCGCGCCTATACTTCTCCAAATTTTCATCACTATGACATTTAAATAGAGTCTTGTAACATTCTTTCTTATATTTTATCTTATCTTGAATCCCTTTACTCCACTACCACCGCTCTTTGTCCAATGGTGGTTGGTCCTTATATTGTCCTAATGTCTCCTTCACTATACGTCGGATACAATCAACCATCGCATCCCACATCTCACATGCACTCCCATCAAATGACCATGGACCTTCTCTAAACAACCTCTCTTTGAAAAACTTTTGATCATCTTCTTTTAAGTTCCATCATTTTGTCCTTATGAGATTACATTTTGTTTTCTTCTTCTTTTTTATATGAGACAGAAATACATCTATAACTAACAAACGGTGCTGAGTGGTCAAACATTTTCATGGGATAACCTTACAGTCCTTACCATCCTTCAGGTCTCTTCGCCTCATAAGAAAGTAATCAATCTAAGACTTGCATAAACCACTCTTAAAGCTTATCAAATGCTCTTTACGCTTTTTAAAAAGGATATTCGCAACCATAAAGTCATATGTCACAGTAAAATCCAATATACTTCTCCCTTGTTTATTTCTCGTACCAAAACCAAATCCTCTGTGAACCTCTGAGTAATTATCTTTCTCCTCACCGACATGCCCATTTAGATCCCCACCAATAAAGACTTTTTCCCTCTCAGGGATCGACTGTACTATTTCATCCATGTCTTAGCAAAAATGAACCTTAGCATCTTCTCCAAGGCCTACTTGCAGGGCATAAGCACTTACCACATTAATCGCTTCGTTCCCAATCAACACCTTAATAGAAATCATCCTATCTCTCCAACGCTTGATACTAACCACAGTTTTTACCAACTCTTTACGCATAATTATACCAACTTGATTCCTAGTCCGACTTTGATCACAATACCATAGCTTGAACCCCGTACTTTCCGGTCCACTTCGTCTCTTGTAAGCAAACGATATGAATCCTTTTTTTAACTATTGTGTCTACTACCTCTAAAAGTTTTCCATTCAAGGTCCCAATATTCCAACTAGCTAAAAGAACTCTATTTTTCTGGACTAATTTCTTTAACCGCATCCGTCCGTGATGTTGGACAAAATTATAGCGGGACAAAATTGTGGATGCTCAGCAGATTATTTTATTAGATTATTGTTTAGGTTTTTCCTCAACTTGTTTTCAATGTTGTTGCCTGCTATTTGTGCTGTTGGAGCTCTGGCTGCAGAAAGGCAGGCATGTAGGAGTTGCTGTCTTGCACTTTGTGGCAAAAAGCAGAAGATGATGGCAACGAGATTAAGAAGAATTCTAGTTTAGACCATGTTGGTAGTCTATGGACCAGTAAATTTCACATTGCAATTTGTGTCGTAATCCTTCTGAAGCCTTTCAGGTAATCATGCAATTTGTTAGTAAACATGCAATCTTGATGATTCACTTTCTTGTTATACAGATATTACATAAGACCATTAGCCTAATTCTCTTACCTTCCCAGGTAACTCATGCATACGGTATTTCGTTTTCTGCATTTTTCTAAGCTCTCCATTAATGAGTTTCCTTTCATTTTGTATGCAGAAACCACATGTTGCTGTCCATGACGATTTGCTGCTGGTGTTGAAGTGGTTATTCATAAACCTTTGTTTTTTCTTTTTTTTCGTCCCTTAAGGATAGTTGCAGTGACTTAAACTCTTGTTTCAAAAGTGGTACGAGTATTTAATTGGTATGTCTGCAGCAGTTCAAGACAATGTAAGAAAGAAAAACAAGATGCAACCAACCTACACTGGTGTGATAAGTTGATCATAGGGCGTCATTAGAAAAAGGCGATTGTTGAGATCACTCACGTCTCTCCTCATGCCAGAAATCGATATCAACATTACATTAGACTTTTAATGGCTGTGATCCCTTGGTTTCTCCCTTCTTAACAGCTGAAGCAGAGGTTCCCCACGTTGGCACCACTGGTCTTTCCATGTCACGGTCTTTTGGGGATTTTTGCGTGAAGGATTTCGGCTTCACAACTGTTCCTTATATTTTTTATCATTGCCTGTCGAAGGAGCTAGGATGATTTTGTTGATTTCGTTACAGCGGTGTAAGAACATAACAATCTGAACTTCCATTTCCTGTACTCCACTCTTATGCATTGCATATATATCTCAAATCGGAAAACAATTTTTTGTCTTAGGTTTGGGATGTTCTCTTATATGAAGAAGTGGTGCTTTAACCCGAGGATGCTCCCATGCTGCTAGAGCCGTGGTAGAAGTAGCGGTTTATATTTGGAGAGAAAGATATCCAGCTGTTAAAAGCCGATGACAGTACAGCCATCATTCTCTTCCTTTATTCAGGTATAAGCTTTGCTTTTCATGCCGAATAGGAGGATTTTGCTGGACTGTACAAAGCTCGATTATAGAATAGTTTTGTGTAATTACAGATACATGATAGGCGGGAAATATCAGATAAAGAAGCAAATAACAGTTCCCCCACTGCACCCCACGTGGTAGTGGGTTTTCGTTCCGTGGGCATTAAAACAATCATGCATTGAAAAGTGAGAGGAAAAGTAGGAAACACACACAACTTTTTGAATGCCAAAGGAGAGAAAGATGACGCACTCGGGAGGAAAAGCGAGAGAATTCAAGAAAAAAGGCAACACAATTTGCATTGTTTTTCTTTTCTGCGCCACCGTGTCTTCCACCGAATTCTAGAGCAGATCATCGCTTATAAATAGGCAGGGGAGGAGCATCACAATGTATTACACGCCAAACACAAAAATAGCACCAGAAAAGTTAGAAAAATACCCAATTTTGGGTATTGAGAGATATCCTTTACGGGTATATTTTTATCCTGTTAGAGAAGAAAAATTAGTAACAGTTATCCTGGTGATTGTAATACCCTAACACAGTCTAGGAACGATATTTGTAATCCCTCTTTAGTGGATACAGTTACTAGGTACCGCAACGATCCCGTGGTTTTACCCTTTTACTTTTAAGGGATTTTTCACATAAAATTTTGGTGTCGACTCTCTTTATTTTTGAGCTATTTATTTATCCCATTTTAATTGCACGACGAGGGAAAAGTGCTGTGCAATTTCTCCTACACCTCACAACGACTTTTCCCAACAGACTGATATCAGAGCTCTAGTTAATTTAATTGGAGGACGATCCAACTATTGCGCAAATTAAAATGGAAGACGGAGCCAGTGTTGGTGCCATGATCCGACTGACCTCATCGAACTATTCGATGTGAAAATCCAAAATGGAGGATGTCCTTTATTGTAAGAATTTGTACGAGCCGATCGTAACCAAGACGAAACCCGCTGATAAAGAGGAAAAAGCTTGGGCGTTGCTGCAGCGCAAAGCTGTTGGTGTCATCAGACAATATATCAACCAAAGTGCCTTCCAACACGTGGCCAACGACGTCGATGCTTTTGTTCTATGGGAAAAGCTCGAGGCGATGTACTAGAGGAAGACTGCAATGAATAAAGATTCCATGATGCGGAAGCTAGTGAAGTTACAGTTCAGAGACGGCCGTAGTGTAGCAGAGCACCTGAATAATTTTCAGGGTATTGTCAATCAATTGACAGGTATGGATTTAAAGTTTGATGATGAAAACAAGCACTATTACTATTAAGTTCCTTACCTGATAGCTGGGAGACACTGCTGGTGTCACTAAGCAACTTCGCTCCTGAAGGGAAGCTCACGATGAACATCGTGAAAGACAGTATGTTGAACGAGAAAACTAGGAGGAAGGAGCTCAGCCCATCCAACTCATCAGATGCTCATGTGATGGAGCATCGTGGACGGAACAAAGGAAGAACTTTCCAACAAGACGAGGGGGAGATCGAAGTCCCAGAATCGGAAGGACTTCACTTGCTATTATTGTGACAAGCCAGGCCACAAGAAAAACGAGTGCAGGAAGTTCAAAAGCGACACAGCGTAAGGCAAGGTCGTTAAGGAAGAGCAAAACAACGAGCCAATCACCACTTTCGTTGCAACCATGGATGAACCCTATCTCTTCTCAGATAGTGGTTCCATCAACCTCACTTGTCCAGACTCAGATTGGATGATAGGTTTTGGTGCCTCATTTCATCTTACTTCGCATATTAATTTCTTTTCATCTTACAAAAATGGTGACTATGGTTTTGTGCGAATGGAAAATAATGAGACATCTAGAATTATGGGTATTGGAGATGTTTGGTTGCAAACCAATGTAGGTTCTAGGTTACTGTTGAAGGATGTCAGATATGTGCCCGACATTCGAGTGAACCTGATTTCAGTTGGGATGCTTGATGATGAAGGTTACACTTCTCATTTCTCCGATGGGAAAATGAAGCTCTCGAAGGGTTCTTTGCTGATTGCTAAAGGAAAGAAACAAAGAACATTATATTTGATGCAAGCAAGGCTAATCAAAGGAGATGCAAATGCTGTTGTGAGGTCCTCCTTGATCGAGCTCTGGCATAAGAGTCTCGATCATATCAGTGAGAAGAACTTCCAAATTCTTGACGTGAAAGGTATTCCTGATATGTATTCCTACCTGATATGTATTCCTGATATGTATTCACATCATATTTAAGAACTCCTACCTGATGTGAAAGGTATTCCTCTTAAACCGTGTGTTGACGGCATAGCTGAAAAACAACACAATGTATCATTTCTTTCTTCCCTACACATAGAAGAAAGAATATACTCGATCTTGTGCATATAAATGTTTTTTCTATAACAGAAAGATCTCTAGGTGGTGCATACTATTTTGTCACTTTCATAGATGACCATTCTAGAAATATTTGGGTCTGTGCATTGAAAACTAAAGATCAGGTACAAGATATGTTCAAGGAGTTCCATGCCAGAGTGGAAAGACAATCTGGAAGGAAGCTAAAGTGTGTCAGAGCAGACAATGGTGATGAGTACAGAGGTCCGTTCGAGGAATACTGCAGGAAACATGGCATCAGGCTTGAGAAGACGATTCCCAAGACACCTTAGCAGAATAGACGCAGAGAGAATGAACAGAACCATCTCAGAAAAAATTCGCTCTATGCTCTCTCATGCGAAACTCCCTAAATCGTTTTGGGGGGAGGCGCTGCTGACAGCTGCTTACTTGATCGACCATTCTCCTTCAAGACCTTTGAATGGTGATATTTCAAAAAGGGTTTGGAGAGGAAAAGACGTGTCCTATCAGAATTTGAAGGTGTTTGGATATAGAGCGTTTGTGCACATCCCAAGAATGAACGCTCTAAGCTTGATGGTAAGACGAAACAGTGTATATTTCTTGGCTATCCTAGTGAAAAATTTGGTTTCAGGTTATGGGATCTAATAGCCAGGAAGATAATCTGAAGTAGACATGTTATCTTCTTCGAAGATCAGACCATTGAGGACATCGAAAAGCCAGGAAAGACCAGAACCCCAGCAGATGTCCCAATGAACTTGGATCCACTTCCACCTCCGGCACCGGAAGGACAAGGGGGAGATATACAGGATGATCTCGGTGATGAAGAAGCTGGTGTTGATGTTGATGGTCGAGAACCATTAGAGCCATAGGAAGAACATGCTCCAGTACAATCACCACCGCAACAAGGTACGCGACACCCTACGAGAGAACGCAAACCATCTACCAGATATCCTGACACAGAATATGTGATGCTGACTGATGGGGGAGAACTAGAAAGCTACAGGAAAGCCATGTCAGATCCACATAGCGATCGTTGGTCGCAAGTCATGTAAGAAGAGATGCAATCCTTGCATGAGAACTACACATTCGAGCTGGTGAAATTGTCCAAGGGGAAGTGTGCGCTAAGGAACCGATGGGTCTATCGCATGAAGACTGAAGATAAAAGCTCACAACCACGTTATAAGGCTCGATTGGTTGTGAAAGGGTTCAGTCAAAAGAAAGGTATTGACTTTGATGA
>JAOVYX010016286.1:0-25165 GCA_035668315.1 Drosera spatulata | reverse complement strand
ATCTAGACTCTTCCATATTCTTCTCCTATGTACAAGAACACACAAGAACTTCCTAGAGAATTCTACCTAACTCTAGGAAATTCTAGACAATTCCGGAGAACCCTAGAGTTCTCAAGAAAACTCTAGAAAAGTATGAAATTGTTTAGAGAAATGTGGAGAACTCTATACAATTCCTCGACGCGAACCTCATAAATGGCCCGTCCGTGACAGATAGCTCGCTCGAAGCTGTTTCATTTTTGTTATTTCCTAGCTTTGAGAGGTTCTGATTGATATCGTCACATCAAGTTCAAATGATGATATTTTTACTTATGTCTTTTGCCTCAGATTTTGTTGTCTTTAGTTGTCACCCGGTCAATACCTGACAGTAATATACTTACATAGCCTACATTTGATGTACGTTTCAAATATTGTCCATCTTGCTATATTGGCATTACTTCCTGTTGTTCCTCCCTCGGCCTCTTAGCGAACTAAGAGAGGGTTGTCTCGATGTATGCGAGGAAGAAGAGAGGGCATTGTGTATTTTGGAGGAACTCTGTCAGATGTTTCTAAGTTCAAACTTCAAAGCTTTTTTAACCATTGATATGTCATATTGGCTTTCTGCTTACTCTATGCATGGACTCGTTTTCTCTTGCCTTGTTCTGCATGCAAAGAAGAGTCTTGCCAGTTAATTTATATTCTGTGATCACAATGAGTTGTTTAAAGCTCATAACTTTTCTAATTGTGAGATTTTGTATGTTGGATTATGCTATAAATAATGGTCTTCCTCATGCTTGTGGTGCACAACCACACCTGCTTCTCTGTTCGATTTGCAATCGTTTAGATTGTTTATATCCTTCTCTGTTGGTCTAAATGTTTGCCTAACCTTTTGCCATTTTAATTTTGCTTATAACACAAGTGTCTTCCCCTTGATTAGCGGCAAAAGAAAGTTTCTCTCTACTGGTGAGGAAATAAGATTTTAACCATATTTCATCGCATATTGTGTAAATGCCAATATTGCGTTCATGTCCCAAACTAAATGAGCACGTATCAATCCTGCATTCTTCAGTGTCTGACTCCAAGTTCAGATATCCATTATCCATCTCTAGTTCAATAGATAGAAGAGTGGCGGTGTCCAGCATGGCAGCATCTGTCAAACTTTTTTTCCAGATATATATCTGTGTAATAAGAGTCTAATCAAAGGAATTGATTGAAACATAATAAGCGAAACCAGTCCATCTCTTCTTGAATGTGGCTTATCCTTGGCATTGGTAAGTGATGAGGGGAAAATTGGCGTTTAACCTCGGTTGATGTGGCACCTTATCTTCACTGCCATTTTATCATGCTGGTGGCTCTTAGGTTTTGGTCCCATCTTGTGCTTCTCTCAGACAAAGTTTAGTGTGGGTGAAATGGTTGGAGGGTGCTGGTGAGTCTGCTATGCGCCAATGCCCTTCCAAGCAAAATGAAATGAGGTTCGGTTAATGGCAGTTATACATCTCAATGTCAATATTATCTTCACATACTGACATGCTAGGAGTAGCTATGGATATGGGGCCTCTCCACTATAGACATAATTACCCAATGGCCTATTGCCCAACATTTCTTCATCTCCATTGCAAGCTCGTTCTAGATGAAAAAATGCCCCTTTCCCTAATTCTAAATGGTGTATAGGCTTCCAGCATTGCACATTTGCACCAAGATACTAGATTTGGAATACCAAGGCTGTTGCCTTTATGCTAGCGTTTAAGTAATACAACCACTAGACTTACACTTATTTTTAGGAACCAAATAATTTTTGTCCAACTGATGGTAGATAATCTTTTCTGGTGTACTCGCGGAACTTATCTCTCAAGAGTGTTGATATATAACTCTTAGCAAGGTACACATTGTTTCAATGCGAATGCATTACCTACTGCTTGTAATTGCTTTGATGTTGATTAATCATTAAGAAGTTTCATTTGCTTGCCCCATGTAGTGTCTCCATTGTATTCCACCCCCTTTTTAGAAAACGATAGAGTGCATTACTTGCTCCATATATTTTCTTCTTGCTTTCACTTCCTACTCAGGGTTTTCGGGTTAAAGATTGAGTGTTCTGGGAAATTGGCGAAGAATCGGAGGAGTTGTTGGTAAAGAAAAATTGGAATAGTTGTATAGACATTAGACCAGTGATTGAAAGTTCGAAGATGAATGAGCAGGATTATTGACCTATACCCCATTTTGTTGATTTGATGGCTATTTTGCTATTAACATTTTTCTGCCATCTTTGGTAATACTTCATCTTGTTCGCAAGGTGTTATGCTTTGGGTTTATGATGTTTTGTCGTGCTTTGGGTTTTCAGATTGCATTGGCTCAGCTTTTAACGTTAAAGGGGTTATGCAATGTCCTAATTGCCGGAAAATCGAGAAAGGCCAGTGGCTCTATGGAACGGGCTGCCGTTCGTTTCCAGAATTCAGCTTTGAAGACTGGACTCATGACGAGGATCTTTATGACCTTCCCTATACTGAATGGGTATAAGTCTTTTCTATTTGATTTCATGATTCTTTATTTGAGGATTTCAGCTGTGTGATTTTCTTCGTGTTATGTATTTGATACGTTGCTGCACCCAGTTCTGGTTGTTTCATGAATCACATCTTGTCACTGATCTTCCTTTGTTTTGCCACTGATCTTCCTTTGTTTTTGCCCAGACTGGAAAAAACTAGTGCTAGCTTTTCCAAATATTACCCTATGGTTTAGTGAAGTGTGGAAGGAAATTACTATGGTTCTCTCGGTCAAATCTTCTCAGTGTTGTAGTACTCTCTTGGTTATCGACGCCTTCTATCCGTATAATACGTGGGGGTTGCTACCGCTTGTCAGTCTGGATTTTTCTGATTGAATCAGCTTATTGTACAAGGCATGGAATTTGGCTAGAAACTTGTCTGCATCTCTTTTACTTTTTACACTCGAATGTCTGTTCTGTATGATCAACTTAGGTTTATCCGGTTGTTTAACATGTTCTTCAAATGGCTTCTTGCAGCCCATTGGTACTCTTCAGTGGTGTCCATTCGGTGCATTCTCAAGGCTTCCCTCTTCTTTTGAGTAAGCACACTTTTGTTCCTGTTAAAATTATTGATGATTTGACGAGCTCTGTTTACAATTATTATAACAATATAGCATGTTATTCATTAGGGTTGACATTTGCGTATTTGACTCGTAAGTAATCTGAGCGTTTTTTCCTGCAAGCAAGCATTTCTGAACAAATCCAGTTTGTTCCTGCAAGTCGGGTGACAGGTCCTACGCCTCACCATGGAAGAAGTATTCTCACCATCCAACTTGCCAAAATCAAACCTCGTTGCCAGTTTCCTTTCTCCTGTTTCAGACTCAGACAATGCTAACATAGAACAAAATTCCCGCTCATCTAGCCTTTATTAGTTGATCAGATAGACGACACCTTGCATGTACATTATGATGGCTTTGTTCTATTTCTTGTGCGTGGGTCCATCTTCTCCAGAGATTTCTGATATACTATTATCTTTCTCCTCCTTCAAATGGATAAAGGTTTTGTTTGTTGCTATTGTTGAGTATGGGATGTAATTGTCTCTTTGTTAATTGTTACCCCTAATCAGTTACCATGCTCACCACATCCTGCAAGTTTCTCTACTTTTATTTTCACCAGGATTCACTTGAAATACAACTACTTATTCTTTTGAGTGCTCTTCATGTTTCACTCGAACTCCAAGGACTCCAAGGCTTAAAATCCCACGGAGTGACTGGATCTGAGTTACATGATATCAGAATTGCAGGGTGGCTATTTGGCCATTGTGGGTGTGCCCGAGACATGCCACATAGCTTGCTAAGAACTCTATGTGGTGTGTAGGCTGCCTAGTTGGAGTGCTTCTTGTGGCAAAATCATTTTTATTTCTTTGCAAACGACATATCTGTAGCTTTTTCCTCTTGGCATCTGTTTGGAACATTGATAATAGCTCGTTCAATGTTTATCCTTGATATCTTTGTGCAGTCATCTGATAATTATCGTTTGATATTTTGATGCGCCTTATCATATATCAGATCTGCCTCAACCTTTTCTCCTGCTTTCCAATCGATCCCCCAATGAGCTGTGAACCATCGCCATCTCGCTATTTCTCAAATTCTTTCTTTTCATTCAAAATTAATCCCTTTGCTACTCGACTTCTATTCTGCTTGTGTTCAGAGTCTCAGTTTATGGATTATGTGCTTTTGAAATGTCAAGTATCATTCATATAAGATGACTCCATATTTGACCACATATTCTTGTAAGAAACTCAATTGAGGAAATTTGAAAATACAAGTAGATCCGGGACAAAAGTCTTTGTGATACATGAGTTACATTTTTGTGTCGACATGATTAGTTCCTTTTGGATTAATGCATATAAATTCTAGTTTAATGGTTTATGTAGATTCAAGGTTCTAAGAATTTTTCTTTCTGCATCTTTCATATTTACGTATCAACGGAGAATAGCTTCATGTAAAGTTCATCCTTTTTAGAAGTATATTCCTTATGCTGTTCAATCTTTCTTGCTGTAACCTGTTTCACTGACTCGTTGTCTTGCTTGAGTGCAGTGATCCAGAGTTCCAATCAAGTGCATGTAAGTTCCTTTTTATGCCTCTCATTGTTTCAAGTGCTTTTTATTATGTATTCTCGAATAATACTATAGCATACTGATACTTGTTGCAGATCATGAATTGATGGGACAATCCACGATCTTTGCGGAACATACAGCTGTTTCATCTGCAGCTCATTCATGCCCTTACATCGCCTACTATGCACCATTCCATTCGTCATCTTCTTCAAGCTCTGGTGGAAGTGTGGCAGATTCCGCTAGTTTTAGCAATCACTGGAATGGACCACCGGGATCAAGTGAGATGCCAACTTCCTATGGTTTCCCTGCAGTAGATCCCCACTACCCGAATTGGGAGCATCATCCGTCGTACTCCACAATGGGCAGCCGGATTGGTAATGCAGAACAAGCTTCGGTGCAGTCGGCCAGAAGATCAAACACTGATATGCCCGTGTCAGGACCCTTTATTCATCCATCCCTTGTCAGTCACAGGTCGGTCTTGAATCTGAACTACTATCCCATGGTTGATTATTAATTTATTAGTATGTTTTACCTGAGATACTGCCATTGATGTCGATCTTGCCTGCCAAATCCCCATTTCTGGGAACACACAGTGCAAGCTATGATGAAAAGAATAAGAGACCTGTGGTCGGGCCTGTGTCCCATCTGGTTCTGGGTCTATCACGTTGGAGTCTAAGAACTAAGATTACCTGGTTAGCCAAAAGTTCATGGGCCTTTTTCTCCTTATGATCCTCATCGGATCATATTCTCTTTGTCTTCTCATCCTGTGGCCAATGGTGCGACGGGCATGCCTGTGCCTTTAGGTTTGGCATTGCAATCAAGAGTGCCTTGATTGCTGTCTTGACTCGCGTCTCAGAAAAATGTCTCCTGCTTGGTTGTACGCGAGATACTATGCAATTTCCATGTTTCTGTTATTCTCATCAACCATATCTCATGATCTATTGAAAATTGCCATGGATATGCTGGTTTTTGCAGTTCTGGGTCTAGAGCTGGAAGCTCCGTCACTTCGTCGATGGTGCCTCCGTACCCAGGCAGTGCTGCCAGGGCACAGGGCCGTGTACAAGCCCTACAAGCATATTTCCAACAACCCAGCTCTTCTCCGCCCATGC
This sequence comes from Drosera spatulata, assembly GCA_035668315.1. Lineage (NCBI taxonomy): Eukaryota > Viridiplantae > Streptophyta > Magnoliopsida > Caryophyllales > Droseraceae > Drosera > Drosera spatulata. Next base: position 19,485 of record JAOVYX010016286.1, on the reverse strand, counting down.
GGGCCCCTGGCAGCAGAAGATCAAGCAGTCACAGAGGCATGACGCAAGCCGGGAATGCACCACAACCGCCCGATCAAACGGGCGGTTTCTTCATCTTCCCGTCCGCGTCATCCAATCGAAACTTTCAAGAGGTAGAGAGTCCTATGCCTAATCGCTTCCATGGGTGGGAGAGAGAAAACTTCACTTTCCCGGTAGGACAAATAGAAAGAGACTCCAGCTGGGGAGGATTCCATCAACACAGCAGCGGATCCAGCGGTTTCCGACAGCGGCATGGTTCCGATCGACCGCCATCGCAAAGCCGATCATAAACGTCTTCTTGATTATCGAGCTTGTTTTTGGTCAAAAACTTAAACTGCATTATATTTATGGCCAGAAATTATGTAATGCGTGTGTGAGTAAACGATGCAGAGTGTTTTACGCGGGGACTAAAACGGCTCAGTGAACGATCGAGGACCAATCTGATGGCTGCTGCCCAAGTAATGTTGATGTTTTATGTGATGGGATTGGTTTCGTCGCCTCCTGTATGTTTGCGTTGGTGATATGAAATAACAGGAGTTCATGGCATATATTTGTGAGAAAAGCTTTCCCAGATATTCAAGCGTCGTCTTTTGTTTGGCATTGTGAGTCGTTAAACGTTGAATGATATATGGCCGTGATTATACATCTGGATTGCTTGAAATATCATCTTGTTTTTTCCCGGTTGTAGCTCTATTGAGTGTTCTGTTTCAGGCAGATACTATAAAATTTGCATCAACCAGGGATCGCGCTATAGCATAGGAAAAACGGATCGAGATGATCAGGAACTTCGCTGCTTGTTCTGATGATGTGTTTGGGGTTGGATATACGAGCATTCCAGTGGTAAAGATTATCGCGATGAACTAACGAGACAACAGATTTACATGACTTGTTAATCTTATCGGTTCATTGGTCTTGTGCTTTGTTGCTCTCACGATGAAAATGAACTGAAAAGGATACTTAATGACTTGTAAACGCACATTTGTCATTTTTATCATAGAAACGAATAATTCGAGAACATTTGGTGATAACAAGGACATCTTTGATATTGTGTATGATCTGTCATTATTTGGACGGCACTTTTTGGGACTTTGGACAAATAAGCATGATGTGTCATGTGATTAAGCTTAGTGTATGTTGATATTTTTGCTATATGCCAGCTAATTTATGATGTAGAAATAGGTTAAGATAAGATGGTGACTATTGTTTTGTAGGAACTTTCGTCAAGTCGTACACAGCTCTTACGTCCATAGTGATATGCTTTCACGGTCAAGTTGCTTACAATTATTCCATTTTTATTTTAATGTGCATCTTGATTGCACAAAATTTATACTCCCTTCATTTCAATTTAATTAAAATATTTTTTTATTAATTTCAACATAAATATAATATTTTTATTTTTTCTTTATTTGATAATGAATTTATATTATTATAATCAAATTACTCTATCATATTATTTTTTTTCTTTCTCATTCTCTTTTCTAAACCCCCACTATCTCTAATCCTTCATCAAATTTTATATAAATTCAACACACACATAAATTCTCATACGGGTCAAACCGTTATAATTAAATTGGGACGGAGGTAGTATTTATTCCCTCCGTCCCACAAAAAATACAATATATACTTATTTTGTACTCTTTTATAGGTATGAATACAAGTCTCATTTTCATATCAAATTACGTCTTATTGTCCCGCAACATCTATGAGGTTGAAGTACGCAACTTACACAATCATTGATATTTCATGTTCAAATTTATAAAAAAATTACGTTTGATTATTATTGCACGCGTGTAAAATTTTATATCGACATATGTGCTCTGTCAAAAGGTTACGAAACGGAAGGAATATTAAATAGTCATTATGTCAATCAGACTTTGATTTCTACTCCATTTCAGAACTTTGATTATTCTTGAAGCAACAAAGGTTTCACTTAACTACAACATAAACTCAGTTCTTCGATTCCATATAAACAACAGATACTTTCATTTGCGCTCATAGAATACGAAATGAAACACAATAAATAAAAAGTTTTCTTGGGTTAAGCGGACTGTTGGGTATGTCAAGAGTTTTGAAGGTAGACTATTCAAGTTGAAGTTTTTATATTTTCCTCCAAAAAAAAGTCTTCATATTCTGATTTGATAAGAGGCCATGAACTGTTGACCAATCAGATGATCATTGAACTCAGTAATTGGTTTATAATCTTATCAAAGGAATCTATTTAGACTTATCAATGGGTGAACAGTAATATAGTTGGAACTTATTGATTAAACATGTACTTGGTGTGATATGATAAAAATATAAGGATTTGGTATCAATAATCGATGGGTGAAAACTTTGGAAACGATTAGTAATAGTTTACATGTGCACTTTATTGTTACATTATATTGCTTTCGTCCTAGAATAAATGACACAAATTTATTCTCACGTGATTTTATGTGTGTGTTGAATTTTTATGAAATTTGATGAAGAAAGAATATTTTTTGGATGATAGTGAGATTTATCGTAACAGTTATATAAGAGAAAATATTAGGTATATTATAATTGAGTTTAATTGATTTTAAATTTTTTTTAGATAAAAATTTTTCATATAGGATATGTTATAATTATTATATGACATTAAAAAAAACAGTATTATATTTACTTTGGTGGGACGGAGGATATAGGAAGCAGATCATGGATTACATTGTGTTTAGCAACACTAGCTATGTTATCACGTGATAACCTGATCCATGATCTACCCAAAACTCTTAAGATTAGATTTACAACAGAAAATGAAAGGCGTTATTGAGTTGAATCAAGGGGTCCACATCTTTCGGTTAATATTAGTACTTCTACGCAAATATCCCTAGCTAGAACGACCAGTACTATGTAGTCTGTGCGGATCGACTTTTGCCGAAAAATGGCTGTGCACAAATGGAACCGATTGCGCTGCACGCTTCTGGTCGATGTATTTGTCGGGCTGTGGTTCCCCTGTACACCATGGCGTTCTTCCTCATCAAAGAACCCGCCAGCGCCAGCGCCGCCATCGCCGCCATCGCCACCGCCACTACCAGAGCCATTCCGATGCCCTTACTTATCCCTCGATATATGGAACCAGCTGGTCCTCATCAGACTTCCCCGTAAGGGCTTTGCTGAGATTCAGGTGCGTCTGCAAATCATGGCGTTCTCTCATCGACAGCCCGCGCTGTAGTCTGGAGCATCTAGTCGCCTACCGCAACAACATCGAGGCAACATTCTTGTTGGACATGCATGATGCTCGAGGAAACCATACTGGAATTCCCATACCCTGTGAAGGCGACCAGAGCCTCATTTTACAGATCGCAATTTACCCTTCTTACTCGTACGAATGGAGTCCTCCTGCCCCGACGTGATCCATCGCAGGATGTCTGGTTATCCGCTTATACATCATGAAATCAAGGGCTAACAATATATCAAAGACAACAGACTATGTATATACAAAGTAGGTACATGACATGTATCCCCATTGCTAAGTTCGGGAATTGGTGTTATGCATGAATATCGCCCTCGCAATACCGTGCCTATGTTAATCGCTCATCACATTATGTCACGTGGAAGAAGACGATCACATCTATAGATAATCGATCTTGGAACTTTGTCGATTCCCATGTCGTCCATGTCAAGGGTTCCATCAATTGGCGAGGATACGATGCTGGCTCCTTGACAATCATATCGTTCGATTTGAGCAACGAGGTTATGAGTTACTTCATGGTACCAAAACTAGCATGCGGGTGGCGGGCAAAACTAGTCGCAGCTCTTGACAACTGTCTTGGCATATTAGATTATTTTGCAAGGAATGTCTCTTTCTGGGTGATGGAGGAATTCGGTGTAGTCGAGTCTTGGACACGTAAATACACTATCGACATTGGGACAATGCGGTGGTTCGACTTCAGGGAATACTTTTTTTTTTTAAGTTCAATTTAAATACAATTTTATACTATCAGACTTTCTTTAAACCATTAATCTGAACAATGACGATAGAATTAACAGATTGATATGTTTTGTATCTTTTGGTGTACACACGGGATTTTAAGTTTTAGGACATGTTACGCATAAAAGTAGACATGGTCTCCATTTATATCCATGCTTTTTGACAAAATGCCTCCAGGATGAGTCAATATGAAACTAGGTATTGATCTATTGTCTCTTGTTTAGATTACGAATTCGATGTATTTTGTCTTATGATAAATGGTGGTCAAAATTCAAAAAAATTTCGAGTCTTTCAGGATTCTTTTTCCCGGAATCCGGGGTTCTTTTTTCCGAAAAACATTTTTTTTATACATCCGGAATTTTTTTTTACGGAAGGCATTTTTTTTATACATCCGGGATTCTTTTTCCCGGAAGATATTTTTTTTTATTGATAAATTCGAGATTCTTTTTTTCGAAAGGCATTTTTTTTATATATCTGGGATAATTTATCCCGGGATTCTGTCTATCGGATAGGGATGAGTTTGAATTTAATCCAGTTGTTCATTTTTTCAAATGGACGACTGAGTTTTGTTAGATGGTTAAAATTACGCAGCCAACGTATGCTATTTATCAGCACCCATTTTGATTTCCTCCATCTTTGACTCGTCGTCATAAAGTTGACTTGTGAATCTTATCCCTTGGTTATGAGCTTTCAGTGGCACTCGACGGTCATGGTTGTCATTATTGGGCTTCCGCTCATTTGTATTCCCTCCATCCCAAAATAAATAGAATATTTATTTTTTTTGGATATCTCATAATAATTGTAACATATCCTATTTGAAAAGTTTTATCTAAAAAAATATGAAATCAATCAAACTCACCTATAGTACACTCACTATCTCCTCTCACAATTACTACATAAATCTCATTATCATCAAAAAAATATTTTTTCTTCATCAAATTCCACAAAAATTCAACATATACATAAAATCCTATGTCGGTTAATCTGTGACATTTATTTTAAGACGGAGGGAGTACTATTTTGATGTTTGTATTCTTGAATTTGTTTTCAAGCACCATATGCTAAGTTAAAGTTGATCCGAGTTTGATGGGAGATCGAAGAATTATGAATATTTTAAAGATCATAGGTTGATGTAATTATTTGACTCTATCAACTACTTTTAGTATGATGTATTTTAGCTGCACGATTTGTGTATTAAATTTAAATATAATTTATATGAATTATAGTGATTAAAGTGAATTATGTGTATGGTTTATTAATTTACATAACAGCACGTCTTTGGAAATACGGGACGTGATATAGAATCTTCAAGTTACCAAAGTTTTCATATTCAGATTTGATAAGAGACCTTGAACTGTTGACCAATCCAATGATCATTGAACTAGTTTTTTAATCCTATAATCTTATCAAAGGAATCTATTTGGACTTATCATTGCGTAAACAGTTGTATAGTTGGATAAAGTTATGATACGTGTACTTGGTGCGATAATCTGATCAAATATGAGGATTTGGTAACAATAATTGAGGAGTGGAACTCATGGAAATGACAACTTATTTATACGTGCACTATACTGTTCCATTATGGGAAACAGATCGCAAATTCACCATGGGTGAATACTATATTGGTTCACTTGTGGATTTGCTCACACTCCAATTATATCTTGATTAATAACGCTTTGTTATCACGTGATTACCTAATCCATAAACTACCACAAAGCGTGTTTGAGTTGAATCAAGGGCTCTGCATCTTTAGGTTAACATCAATACTCATAGTATTGAATCTCCCAAATTATTGTAACATTTTGATTCGACACGATATTGAATTTTGATTAAAAAAAACTAAAATTTTTTCAATGATAATGATGTTATTCAACCAGCTCATTGAGAAGTCAATGAAGTGTAACACAATGATTTGATATTTTTATGTTAAATATTTTTCAAAAATAAAATATTGTATATTTTTTAGATAAGAAAATATTATATAGGACGAACGGAGTACCAGTTTTCGTATGATCAAAGAGTTCCCACTATCATTTGTAAGAAATAATTATTTTAAAAAAAAAAAATCGATCTTCACCCCAATTTTTTTTACAACTTCTAATTCACAGAATTTCGGTTTAAATATAATTATTATTTGGAAAAAACGAGTATATATTATGATATATCTATGTTTAGATGTGTTTAATATAAATCAATGATGAAGATTAAAACGTAAGGACAGATGTGTATAGGGATATAAATCTCGATTTATGATAATGGATCTATTAGTTATTGGACTATCATCTTAAGATGCATCTTTCCTTCATGTTTTAATCTCAATTATTGAATTTATATACACATATAAACTTAGGTGTGTCATGACAGATATTCATAAAACCCTTATTATTATTATTTTATTTATTTTGAAAGCTCTGTTTAAAATACAATTTGATAGTATCGGACTTTCTTTAAACGTTACCTCTCTATTCGACCTTAGAATTCGTTACATGACTTTTTCTCATGTGTGATACGCAAGTATCAACATCTCGACTCGATCCACTATCCACTAATGGGGTCAGCATTGCAGCGTGACTCAAAGGGCGCACAATTTAAATTTATTTTAATTCAAAGGTACACTTTTGGTGTCGGCCCATTTTGATTTGGATGGGTTTCCACTTTTTTCCCATCATCGACATGTATTGTAAGGTTGTGGATCATCACCGGATCCACCACCTAAATTATTAGGTGGATAATGGGCCTATGTTTCCAATTTTTTTGCGCACAGAAAACATGATTATTGTGGATAATGTCACAACTCATAAGTGATCTGTGTGATGCATTATTTGTTGGGTAGATTTGACCATTGTTTTTTTTACATTTTTTTTATAATGTCAAAAAAGAAATCGTTTTTTCAGAAAACGAGTTTATTGTTTTTAAGAAATCGTTTTCTAAGGATCCTTTTTCTGATCAATAAAAATCGCAAATAACTTGAAACCAGTTTTATTGAGAAGAAATCGTCTCCGTAGAAAACGATTTTTATTGTTGTGAAATCGTCTTCTGAAAAAGTGATTTCTTCGAAAATAATAAACTCGTTTCTTGAAAAATGATTTAACGTTGATGAAAAAAATTTGAACGTCAGATAGATGCTCCCCATAAAATTGTGTCGGTCATTTATTCTCTAAATTGATGCTCCCAATAATGTAAAGGTTAATGGGTAAAAGCACCTGCGTCATAATCTCTAAATTTATTCTCTCAACTTTTCACTTTTTATGATACATAATGCTTTTCACTCACAAATGTTAATGTTAATGTGTTGGACATTATAAACCTAACAGTGTAAATAAAAAATGGTACTGCCTCCATCTCATAATTATTACAATATATTGATCAGACACGTATGTCGATGTAAAATTTGACACGTGTGTAACGACGATCAAATATACTATAATTTTTTATAAATTTATCGTGAAATATCAATGATTATTTGAGTTACGTATTTCAACCTAATATATATTACAGAACGATCAGACATGATTTGATATGAAAACGAGACTTGTATTCATGCATATAGAATAATATAAAATATGTATATGTTGTAAAAATTATGAGATGAAGATAGTATAATAATACGATAATTTTGACGAATTTTCCTATCTCAATTATAATTTTACAGTATAACACATATTTCAACACATTTTTTTAATATCTTATCAATTTTTTATCAGATCATTACTTTATTTTTTTATTTATAAAATTTTTATTTTATATAATCTAATACAAGTGCTCAAAAAGTCTTTGATCATCCATGTAAGCACGCACTACTCCCCCTCAGCTAACGGTCGACACTACTCCCCCTCAGCTAACGTAAAGGAAAAAAAAAATGATCAATCTAAAACATTACATTCAGATGTTTTGATTTTGGGTAAAAATAGTTTTGACATAATGTTTTGGGGGAGATGATTCACAACCAACGTTGACGGCATAAGTTTATCCAACCAACAAAGGTCAGTCGTCCATTTGAAAAATAAATGGTTGGATTAAAATCAAACCCATCCCTATCCGATAAAAAAAAACACGGATATCGTGACAATTTATCCCGGATATACCAAAAAAACCAACTGTATTCCAAGAAAAAGAATCCCGGATATACCAAAAAAATCCAATGGTCTTCCGAGGTTGTTTTTCCCTGATGGATTGGTCCTTGCGAAAAAAAGAACCCTGAATGTAACGAAAATTCTTTGAATCTTGGTCGTCCATCTCACAAATGAATTGTGAAATAATTTTGACTGTATAATCTTTTTTATCCAACATTGATTATGGATCATCTCCCATATTTTGGATGGATAAAGTTGTTACTTAACATTATTAATTCTCTATTTAAACGGTTTATTATTGAAAAAGAGAAAGTTATAGAATTTATTATACCAATTAAAAGAACGGAACGTAATATACATATGATGATTAATTTAATATTTTTGTTACGAGAAAAGTTTTCAAACAAAAAAAATGTCACAATGTAATTAAAAAAGGGAGTATTAGTTACCATGTCTTAAGAATTGTCACAATTATCAATATAAGAGTCTGTTTTTTCATACCTTCATATATCAAATCCTTAATTTTATAATTAAAAAAATAACTTATCATTGGACTAATTTTACTAAACGAAACGATGTTTAAAACTTATGCAAATGATGTTTAATTCTCGAACGAATATTTTTTAATTATCTCGAGTCGTGCTCTCGTTTTTGCTAATGATATGTACTCTGTAGGGGCAATCCAGTAATTTCACCTTCCTCCCAAATGGGCAACCCCTCCCCTCATCACGTGACCCCTCCACCCATCCCTCTCCTCCTCTTCACGTGGCACGCTGACTCACTCACCTCTCTCTCTCTCCTCCGTCAGTTCGTCATCCTTATCCACACCAATCCCGGATCAACCCTCCACGTCACCACCTCAACCCATCAACGGCCACGAATCTCCCAAACAGATCAACGGCCACGATTCACTCCTAACCTCACAGACAACCCCGGGCCACATCAACGGCCCTTATCCACTCTAAATCAGATCAACCGCCGCGATTCAGTCTAAATCTCAAATAAAAACAACAACAATATAATTTCATCGTAGACAGAATTTGCGAATAAATATACATAATTTTTATCCTAATACAAATGACAAAGAGATTATTTTATTACGTTATCAGACGGAAGAATAAGAATAAGAAAAAAACAAATAAAAAATAAAATTATAAAATAAACAAGACCAAACCAGATCAACGTCCACGATCCACTCCGAACCAGATCAACGTCCACGATCAACTCCGAGCCTCACGCACATCACCCTTCGAGTCTATAAATAGCACTCTCCACCCAATCCCTTCCTTTTTAAATAGATCGATCAGCATTTTCTCCCTATCTTCTTATCCTGCGCCGGATTTGATAAAATACGCCGTAAAATGGGGTTGTTGGAGAAGCTGTGGGACGACACCGTCGCTGGACCTCAGCCGGAGAACGGTCTCGGAAAACTCCGCAAGTATAATACGTTTAGTTTCCGATCGACTTCCGGCAAGGGTAAGCGAATTGGAAACCGAAAAATCGAAACCGATTAGCGGAAGCAATCAAATCGAAACCGTTGCATATTGATTAAGCGAAAAATGACAGTGAAATTTGATTTGATGTTGAATATGAGGAGAAATGGTTAGGTATTTGTGGATGATGTGATATTGATATCATTTTGGCGATTTGATGACTTGATTGTGGTGATTTGATTTGGTGTTTTGATTTTGTGATTTGATTTGTGGTTGGATTGATTGTTGTTGTTGTTGATTGAGCAGAGATGATGGACGCGAGATCGTACGGAGACGACGGAGGAGAGGAGGCGAGGAGAGTGACGAGGAGCATCATGATCGTGAAGCCGTCGTCCGCGTATCAGAACGGATCGCCGCCGGTGTCGCCTGCCGGCAGCACGCCTCCGGTTTCTCCGTTTTCCGGTCAGTGATTTCGATGATCTTCGAATTCTGATCAGAGCTCTCATTGTTTTAAACTTATGTCGTAGATTTTGGTTTGATCTCTTCGTCGTAAATTCTAAATTGATCTATTCATCGCATCCTTGTTTAGTGTGAGATACCAGATCATTTGTTCGTTTGGAACTCTTTTGGTTGATTTGATTTTATAGCTGGTGTGGTAGATTTATAATCAAAGAAGAGGGACTTGGATCTATGCTTAGTAAGAGAAATCTGTCTACCAAAAGATGTTTCATTGATGCATAAGAATATGATCGTCTAGTGATCATAAGGTTCGACGAGATTGAAAGTAGCGTGAAATATCGTAATCCGATTGTAACGTCCCAAACAATCCTCGTTACCAGAGAGTTATCATGAATCACCTGTTCAGTGTGGCGCACACCCTGAGAAAGTTTTCAACACGGTCAACCATCCCAAGTATTCTTAACTTCAAAGTTCTAAGCTCTAAGAGGTGCATTTTGTTGATATAAATAGTTTCTATCTATATTCAATTTGACATTTGGATTTGGATATGGATACTATCCAGAGATGTGTGTTTAAGCGTAAAACTATCTTTATATAGAGTGTGGAATTATCTTTAATAGCTGGTAGTAGGGATGGGATTGGCTTGCAAATGGAAATATCAAACGACTGCAAGTTTGAGTATGATGAAAATAATCAGTCAGATCCAGTTATGTTTGTTTGATTTGTATGGTAGTTTGCTTTTTTGGGCTTGTCACGTAGATCAACTAATATGGTTGGATTTGTAGGAAGCAGAGGGTCGTTCCGATTTCGGAGGGGATCAACAGACTCGGATGAAAAGGCTGGAGAAGCAGGAATCCGGAGCCCTACTACTCCTTAAAATCTCCAACATATAACATGTAGAACGAGGATGAATCGCGAGTTGCCTGTCACTCCACGATCGAGAGCATTTGGTAGTGTAACCTGTTGTGAATATGTACATATGTACCATAGTCGTCATCGAGATGCAGTGGCTCTAACGCGTAACGTTGATGTAGCTATCAGGCTGTAGCGAGTTAGAACGAGAGAGATGAGACGGGGCTGTAACTTTTGTATGATATGTGATGAAGGGTTTGCTTCTGTATGAGAATGAGAGTCGGCTGTAAATCTTGTGTGGTGTTATGGGTCTCTTTTCTGTATGATAGAGTCGCTTCCTTCATGTTGAATGAAAAGTCGGGATTGTCTGATGCTCTCCTAATATCTTATGAAACTCCACGTATCGATGATTGCTTGCTATTAGTGCTTAGTCGATATCATGTTAGTTTATTGGCTTTGTTATGCTAGTGCCTAATCAAGTAATCAAGGGTTCCAACACATCTCTCAAGCATTCATTCGAAAACAGTGTTTCTGTCACGTCTTTCCCGCACCCAGCATCTCAAATCAAATAGCCTCATTCTGAAACCAAGTATGCTCTTATCAGATGTGGTTTGTTTTTTGACGAGGATGTCATTCCTCCGGATACTGACAAGACGTCCCATCATTGTCCCATTATCGGTTAAATTTTTGATCGAAATCAATGGATGTAGTCAATTTCAAGTAATGCTCTTATCAGATGTGTAAATTGTTAATAGAATTTTCATTTGACCTTTGAGTATAGTATAGTTTGAGCTTTGGCTAAGATCCAAGAATTGTAGCATTGTGGGGGACAGCAATAATAATGTGATAATGCAACCACTATAGTCACATGTAGACTCCCTCTACCAGGACTAGTTGTTTTCTCCCTTCGTATCTTTTTCATCTTTTGCTTTAATTGCCTTTCGTCACCGTTTACTTTCTTAAACTATAGTGGTAAGTGCTAGCCATTAGGTTGGGCACCTTGATCAAGTCGACCTTCCTTTCAACAACTTGTTGAGTCGGTTGATAGAAAGCTAGACTTCTCTTTAAAAGAGCATGAGATAAAAGTTGACTGCAACCTTCCGAGATACAGATGGACTGAGAAATGATGATAGGCACAATACCAAGCTCTAATATACGAGCAATGTCATCTCATTCCTTAAAAAACTTTAGAAAAGTATTCCCTCCATTCGAATTTAATTACTAACACTTTTCTTGTTGTTTCAATTTAATTTAAACTTTTCAATATTTTCAATTTTTATAACCTTTTCAAATAAAATAATATCAAAACTATCATCTTATCTGTTACAATATATTCACTATCTTATCTCACAATTGTTACAATAATTTTCACTATCATTAAAAAAATATTTTTTTCTATCAAAATCAATAAAATTCAAAACACATAAAACCATAAACTTTTTATTTAAATTGAATTAGTATCTTTGAATTTTACTGGAGGCTAAAAAGTTAAGGATCTCGTCGGACCACTTGCAGATTTTCTTCCTTATTTTCTACCTAGGATGGTCTTTCTCTAAGACAGTAACATAATGCGACCAGTTTCAATGGATTAACTGTGGATATCATACATGGCGTGGCATGATGGAATCTCATGTCAACTTTCATTGAACACTTGTTGGTCCAAGGTACATACTTGGTTTGTACGAGAATATGATTTCCAAATGTTTACTTGATTCTTGTTTTGTTCATTTGAATATATGAATCAAAGAATATATAGGATTGTCTGTGGTTTATGAAGGGACCCTTCTTGACCGCTGATCGCGTTCCTGATGGATATAACGTGGATGCATGCGAGTGTGTTCTAGCAGAAATTCATCGAGAATTAGACTATTACGATCGACAAAGTGTCAAGGATACTGATTAGAAGAATTGGTTTTATGTTATCCTCGAAGTCATAGACTGAGATCAGGCAAAATAGAATGCAATCAGAAAAGCACATTTCGATTGTTTCTTCTTACTACGAAATGCCAAACATTTTACAGAAACGAGTTCACTAGACGTTCAGCAAACGAATAACTAGCTAGTTAGTTGCACATAGACGAACGCGAAAAGGCAAGGCAGACATCCTACATACACAAACATAATCGACTATTGACATACCACAACAACACCACCATCTTATTCTACTATAACGCTATTTAACCATTAAGCTTGATACTGGGCGCCGCATCTAGAACTTGCTGATAAAGTCGAGGATGTGCTTGTTGACAACCTCAGGTTTCTCCTGGTTGATGAAGTGAGCAACTCCTTCCAACACCACGACTTCCTTGAGCATTGGCACATCTTTCTTGAACCCTCCCTTGCTTCCGTGCACATAGTCCTTCACGCCCGGCATGTTGTACACCATGTCCATGTCGCCTACTATGTACTTCACCGGCACATTCACTTGTGCTCCCGTCCATGGCGCCAACAGCTCCCAATTCCTTTATACATAAACAACCGTTGAGTCACATTTAAGCATCTCAAGACATCAATACTAATCGAATTCGAATCCTGTGGAGTGTATTTGCAGTCTATAAAACTAGCTCATTTTCTCAGAATATGTTTCCTAGGGAAAATTTTCAGCAAAGAATACTAATCAATGTAGTTTGTGTTTGATGACTCACAGGTCGAGAGTTCGATAATTGTTAAGTGCTCCAGTGAATCCTGTCTCCTCGTATTTTTTAGCGTAGTAGTCGAGATCTTCTTGCATGAACCAGGCAGGCAGTGTGATCAGAGCATCCAACGGAGAGCCAAATGGGTTCTCTTTGGGGATCATGGGAGGGCTTGGGCTGCGTTCTGTCAGGATCTTTTTCAGCACATACTTGGTGTCATATTTCGCGATCTCTGCCTCCATTTTTCCTGGTTCCTGCAGCAACATCGTCGATCAACCTTTATCAGCGTTTAAGTATATGTAGCAGCATTCAAGCGCCCCAAATCTCAGGTGATCGACATGGTCCTTAACTTTTTAGACTACTAGGATATCCGTTATTCTTTTGGTTCCAACTCAAAACCAATTGATAATAAATACAATAACGCAGAATTTATATATGTAATTGTTATACTTTTGTCTAAGGGCAAACTATTCTCAACATTTATCATATATAGAGTAAAAAAAGTACTACTTCCTCCGTTCCATAATACAGACAACATTACACAATAACCACACTTTTCATTATGCATTTCGATGTTTTACTTGGAATATTTCATACATTTGCAACCCAAGATCTTGCAGTCCATGTAAATTGTACTAACATAGTGAGTATGGACCATATATCTTCAACTTCAACCAAGTGATGGAGTTATCACTCAATTGTTTGACTAGAATGATGGTTGGGACATGGGAGGATATGGCTTTCTCAAACCAAGATCATGGAAATTTTGAGAGTCGAATAAATATGATAGGCCATTCAGACTTTATAGAAGTGATTACTATCTGCACATATCAGAAAATATTGACAACCTCAGTTGGCAATAGTCCTCAGTTTTGAAATGTTGAGATGTGTACTGATTGTATTCTCTTTGATGATATCTACATGATCAGTGGAATAAGGATATCTGTTTACTTATCAGCAACGATAAGTTGATGATGCTAGGTGGATTTCATCGTCGTTTACGATAATCGGGGAAATATTCTGAAAACGAGATTGCAAAAGAGAATGCTCTTACATTGTTTATACGACTGTAGATCATAAATATAGGCCAATAGAGTATATGGTTGGGCTCCATGTCATTGCAAGTACATTAGATAGCTAGTCTTGCAAGCAATGTAGGAGTACTGTATTTATTATGAGCATTGACTAAGACCAATCAATAGCTAAAGTGGTTAGTTAGAAGTTCAAATTCAAAGCATATATGTCCTGTTGCTTTAGCACAAATATTAACCAACACAGATTTTTTTTTTTTTTTTGTGACGAGGGTGTCCGAATCATCTCGCGTACATCTCGACTAATTCCCGGATATTGACAAGACGTCCCCCATCAGTATTGGGTAAAGTTTTGACCAAAGTTAACGGGTGTGGCCAAACTGGATTTTAAGGTTAATGGGATTCGAATCCAAGACCTTAAAGAAAAAGGTTGAATCGAACATCACTAAACAAACCCAGATTGTTAATCATTCTTTTCAAAAATACAATTCTTCTTGTTTTTTTTTTATTATTATTATTTCAAAATTAACTGTGGGAATGAGGAAAGAAAGGATGAAGTTACGGTTTCAGGCAAATTACACAAAAATATCTGATAAAAGTTGACTTATGTTTTAGTAATCATTTGAATCCGTGAACGGTAAATAATGAATCCGTGAACGATAAACAATGATTTTATGAACTATTAATAATAACTTTATGAAATATCAAATTTAAAATGGACAACAAAACATAAGAAAAACTTAAATGAATATTAAAACATAATTGTCCCAAGTATTTAACTTGAAGGATGGGTGTGGAAGAGACAATTTGATCTTTTTTGTGTGAGAGTATGAGTTGAGGGGGATGAGTAGCAACAACATGCTCAATTCACATGAACCTAGTGTTCTTCAAAAAATAAAAAATAAAAAAATTCACCTGAAATAGTAATTTTATTTACACGTAGATATATTTGAATCAATAAGATCATAATAACCGATATGATTTAAATCTTGATTATCAAGATATGAGTGGAGCTTTGGATCATTGGGGGCTTGACCAACAATACCCAAAATTGATGGTTGTCCAAACACTTCCAAAAATGGGAGAATAAAAAGTCATCAACTGCTAATAATTGAAGCCATTCTACCATGAATTCCATTGACTCTTTCCCCATCAACCAAAATTGGACTTAAATGTTGCACTTCTAATTATGCGTATTAAGATATCTATGAATATCCCAAATCCAAAGCAAGAACTACTAGCCAAGTTATGACTTTCCCCAAGGAAGATCGACGTATCGACATGAAAGTAGAACAACCATGACAAACTATAAAGATCTGGTTTAAGCATATTTGACTGATAATATAGAGGTCGAGACAGATAATATTACGGATCGTCTATCATAAGCGTACCTGAAACCGGCACATGTAGTATTCCTCACCGAAGAACGCCCTGAGAGTCGGAACCGGCTTCATCTTTGGATTCCGAGGCCGAAACGGCACAGACAAGCTAACAAAAGCCTTGACCCGATCAGGCCTAAACAAGCAAAGATACCAACCAACCATAGCACCCATATCATGAGCAACAACATAAACTTTCTCTTCCCCCAAGAAATCCAACAATGCCACAATATCCCCCACTAGGTGGAAACAACTGTAGGCCTCGATCTGAACCGGGGCCTCAGTGTCACCATAGCCACGTAAGTCAGGGGCTATGGCGCGGTACCCTGAGGACGCGAAAGCGTGGATTTGATGGCGCCATGAGTACCATAGTTCCGGGAAGCCGTGGAGGAAGAGGATGGTTTGGCCTTGGCCTTTCTCTGCTATGTGGATTTTGATACCATTTGCTTGGATGTGTTTGTGCACAATGCCATCTTCCATGATGAAAAAAACACAAACACAAATATAGTGTTTTTTGGGTAGTTTTTGTTGGGTACTTGGTGAGCTAGGTGCTTGAGCATTGGAGGGGGTTAAATATTTGCATGCTATACGGGTTGTGTGTTGATGGGGTGAAATTGGTAGTTGTTTCTAGAGGGGAATTTAATGGTTTGTAGTGGTACAGTTGGGGATTGAGAGGTGGTTTTGTTATGACAGGCACGGTGAAAGTTAATGTAGACATGACTATTAACGACGATGGATAGAAGGATGAAGCTCCAGATCTTCTATCACGGACTTTTATTTTATCCTGTGAAATTGATCCTAAGAAAAATATAAATTGATGATAAAATTATCACGATACGATATGTTAACAAATTGAATTTTTTTTCCTCAATTGTTAACAACTACCATTCTCAATCATATAATTAAAAATTTAATATTTTTTTAATGATATCGAAAAACAATCTTTCCAACTATAATGTTCATATATTCCATTAACCCGTTGTCGTCGTGTTTTCTACTTCAAACCTGGACCATCCTAGCCCTAGCTATTGTCATTCCAACCGATCCTTGGAAAACCATTCCCGTAATCCAGAAAAGAGATTCAATTAGAAAAATACTGAGTTCGGATCGAATGCTATCACCTTTGAACAATCACGTGAAAAGACAGCGATCACGTTGAAAGATATCTGCTTTCCACTTTCCTAATATGGACTCTAAAATAACCCAACAGGGCAACAAGATCCCAAAAATCATGAAATGAAAGCTACTGGATTCGTTGGTTGGTATTTGGCCAATTGAATTTGAGGACCAACTAACAGGTGTCACCACGTGTCACAACGTGATTGGAGGTGTTTTCGAGGTGAGACAACGGCTAGTAGCACACAGCGTGGTCTCACGTGATAACCATGTGAGGGTGTGGAGTTGAATGATGCTTCAAATGCTACTTGTGGCACGGGAATCGATCAGCTTTCTTAACAATCTCTCCCAAATCATTCTAATATCAATCGTGTTCTTATATTCTATGTTTTCATGCACAACAATAACCACTCAGGCGTTCTCCTCACGACAGTCTACCGAAAGACGGGACGTACACGATAGAAGTTAACAAGAATGAAGAAGAGAAGGCGGGCAACGGCACTAACTACTGATAAGTTAAATCCACGGGTGCATTAAATAGTATGTATCCGAAAGATAGTAACAAAGGGTGCCCAATATTAACGCCAGAAGATAGGTAAAGCCAGGGGAGATGAGGGCAAATAGCCAGACTGCGATGACAATGAATACGCTCCATTTATGATGATAGACCGCTCCCTTCCAACAGTAATGTGTAGGGAACCTTTGACTTCCAGAACAAGTGATATCCCAAAGCTCATTCAAGTCCATATATCACCGAATCTATCTCATACTCCTTTGATCCACGCAAAGAATCTCGAAGACAATCCTTATTCAGACAGGTAGATCCCATGTTCCAAAGAAAGGGTCCAACGGTTCATTCGCACAACGAACAATCAACTAAAATAACGATCTCAAAGCTGACTAAACTGCTCAAACGTCGATATCTCGATTCGTGAGAAGATAATTTTTCAGGAATCACCGGATAGACGGGGACAAGGGACACACTTAAAAGGGGAAATTAATCATACAGTCTCACAGTCACTCGGATTTCACAGAAGCAGATCTGGAGATGGGAAATGAGTAACAACATTATCTTCAAGAGTAGAACACCCAACACCAATGCAATTTGACATGGTAACAAAGAACAGAATGTCAAGGTAAGCTGAGAGAGTTGCTTGTATAAGTTTAACAAACAACCATCAGAGAAGCCACTAAATTAACTAGCGATCAGAGTTCAACACACGGAAGCCGATGTCACAGTTGATGAGGAACACAGTAATAAGACGAAAGGATATCCATGCTACATAAATTAGTATGCGCAGAAGGAACCGACATCCATGCTACATATATTAGTATGCGCAGAAGGAACCGACGCTGAAGATATGAGGAATTCATAATCGGTCGAATTCAAGAGCAGATGCCTGCGGTTAATCATAGCTCGCATTCAAAAACTTCAGCAGTTCGCTACGCTTGCTCTCTGCCAATTTGTCCTCCTTCGACTTCTCAATCTTCGTTCGAATCTGCAGAGCAAACAAACTCAGCACTTGCAGAACATGAAATTAAACCAACTTCAGATAGATCCCTTATCAAATAAGGGAATCAGTCTGTCAAACCTTTTTACTGGACACCACGCTTCGCCTCACACCATCTTCTTTATCACGGCCCAAATACTGAATTAACATTACAGAAACAGTGTCAAGGGCGACGTGTGGAGCAAAAGGTGCGATAAACTAACTTGTAGAAATGCTAGAAATCAACTGCAGAGTAAGATGACCTTTGAAAGCTGCACCGGGCTGCTACTCCTCTCATCCTGATTTTTCTGCATACATCTCCCAGTGCCAGAAACAACATTCAGCCAAGCCACCAAAGCAGCAAGTCATCAAGCCGCAGACCCCAGCTCCAATTTCAAAGAGCAAAACCATAAACAGTCAGAAAATATAACAAGAATATCCAATAAGACAGTTTTCAAAACAGAAATACAAATCTGCATATAGATGGATAACTTAAAACTGTTTCTTCAAAGCTAGGGAAAGTAGAAGATTACCTCTTTTCTATGTTTATGGCGATGTCTCTTCTCTTATCTTTAGATTTTGCCTGAAACAGCAAAATAAAACTAGAAAACATGCACAAGAGCCACAAAACAGAGAGAAACAAGCACCAAAAAAATACCTTCTTTGGCTTCGTATCACGCTTGTGTCTCCTTGAGTGATTGTTGTGGCTGTCATGCTCACTGTCCGAAGAACTACTGATCACACAAATGAACGTAATGTCAGCCCACTACTGAATTTCATCAATTCTATTGCAACAAATGTAAAACAAGTAGGCCTAAATCTAAATCTGATTCATGTACTCTTATGAAATCAAATCAAATTGTGAATTGTGATATAATCCACTTAAAAGCAAACTGTCATGGCTTCGTTTAGCAAAGGCAATGGTCATAATCAACTTAAGCAAACCAAACTGCTCATCAGCTGTTACGAATGGGTCAGTTAATAATGAACACAAACAATAACGAGTGCGCAAAATAAACGAGACAAATATTTTTACGTGGAAACCCTTACGG
>JAOVYX010016285.1:0-25165 GCA_035668315.1 Drosera spatulata | reverse complement strand
GGGGGGAAGAGATTGATGATCGCAATTGTTCATCGTCAATATTTGCTTCCCTTGTACATAATTATCTCTCGACTTTTCCAAATCATCTACTCTCTCTTTCTTTTCAAAATGATAGGAATGTGCAATCCTTTCAGTTGAATAGAAATTGATGAACAAAATTTAGAAGTATTAGTCATGATGTTGTTAGTGTGATAAGGCTGAGAATTAGTTAGTAATTTGCAGTTTAGGTTGGATGATGGAGAGCAGACGGCCACAGATGGAGAGCATTGTGGGCCACCAGATGCAGACTACTACAGAGAATTTCAGCAAGACAACTAAGACATACATGGACAATAAAAGACTTGCAATTGTTTCAGGATCTGGGATCAATCTTGCAGACAAGGGTCAACTTAGCAATGCATAAAGGATTACTGCAAAATCAATATGAATTCAAGGCTGTTTAAGTGAGCTAAATTGAAGAAGAACAGGAAGAAGAGGGTTCACTAGTCTGTATTGAAGAGTAGAAACTACAGCAGAGTCCAGCAAAGAATCTGTGCAAAGGATGTAGGTTCTTCGTCTTTGACAAGTTAGTTAGCTTGTAAACGGATTGTCTTGTAAGCCAAAAATAAGAAGATAGTGAACTCACATCTTGATTTGACTTCACTAATCACCAAGAAAAGACTGGACTAAGCTCTCGTTTATCAGTTGATAACGAGTGTCTGAACCAGTATAAAATCTTGTGTTCTCCGCTTGCTTTCATTGCTTTGCATTTTTAGAACTGTTAAAAATCAATTAAATAGCAAATAGAGACAAACTCTCTAAGTACAAGTCTCTACTGCTGATACCCTTGGTAGTCTGCAAAGATCATCAGTGTACTCGAAACTAATATAACCTATTCATCCCCACCTCTCCCGCTAGATTGTACCTATGGATCTTACACAAAAGTAAAAATTAAACATTGAAAAGATACAAGTCCATCTTTAAGATTCCATATTTGATTCATTTTTCTATTCATAAAATGGATCTCTCATCATCATCATCATCTCATTCATGGCCAATATAAAAAAACTTACACAATCACTAGATCACCCTTCTCCATCACGATGCACATATGGTGAAACCTTAACCTTACCATCGAACATCACTATAATTAGAACAATATCATCGTTATTGACCTCCATTGGTGACAACCACAACAATATTGACAATGATGAAAAAATGAAGAAGATGAGCTATACAAAGATAAATTGCGATGATTATGTTTATGGATGTTGGTTGATGATGACGGTGACACTAATGGATGTTCAGAACGAGGAGGATGGATAGTTGATGATGTTGATAACATGAAGGTGGTTGAGTGTTTGACGCACTTGCAATAGAATCAGACACACTGTTGTAAACAAAGCGTCTCCATAGTTATAAATACGACTTGTGTAAGTCTCAAGTTACTGAGATAAGCCTAGAAGGGACGGGTGTATAGGCTAATTACGATTTACCGTGGAGTGACGACACTTTTGTTTCACTCTAATGACAATAGTGAGATCACTGTGGGGTGTAGATAAAGTGATTGCTCTACTGGATCAGAGATTTTGCTTCCCTTAAATATATAATGTTTTAAACGTATATATTTGTCATAGTTTCCTAAGTCAGAACTATATCACAATAATATGAGTGCAAGAAATATAAAGATGCATAGGATTTACATTGGTTCTGATTGTAGAGTTCAACTTAACTCTAAAGCATAAGTCCACACTTTCCTTAGTGGACAGCGTAACCAACTAAGAGGTTTTTCACTATGTTTGGGATTTTTGATTCACCCTTATCCTTCTTACACAATACACAATTAGTACAGTCTACATACTGGACATCTTTCTTGAAGTGACTCCTTAGAGCTCTTCTGATTTCTTTGATAAATCTGTAGTCTCAACAGGACACCTTCTTCAAGTGTTTATGAGCCTCTAAAACTTTTGATGCATACTTGTTCAGTTTGTTTGATCTCTCTCGTACCATACTAAGGTTAACACTCGTGTATTTTTCAATCAAAATCAACTAATGAGACTCTTCTGCCATCCCATATTTATAGACAACGCCCATTCACTAGTCGTTGTCCATTTTCTACTTCTAAATAATCCCACCCATCAATTTCCATAAAATAGTATCCAAAGCCAACTTTCAATGCTCCTAAAAATGACCTGAGATTAATCCAGCCTGTTAAAAGTATCACTGTGATGTAGTAGTTTCATCCTGTATCGAGCTTTAATGTTCCACTGTGTTGATATGCTTGACAAAAGAACAATTAGCCTTTCACTACAAAACCTTCTATTCAAATCACCTGACGTGGTCCATTTTATGCATTCTGAAATCCACTCTGTTGTCTTAGTCTATCCTTCTGACTTGTAGTCCCAAACTAGTATATCTAGACTCTATTGATTCCCAAAATCTGTATTGTGCTCACTTACTGATTTCAGCACTTCTATCCTCTTGGGGTGAGAACCTTTTCTACCTTAGTGATTCCTTAGAAGCGGTTTATTTATCATCAATTTCTTAGGATTTTGATCCAACAATCTCCCTCTAAATTGAAGATAACAAAACAGTCCTTGACTTACTTAGAATCTTATTCTTTCAAATGAGTTAGAAAATTTGTTGTTGATGAGGTTGAGCTGACTACTTAGATATTTCTTTTTCTACGTTCTCTATCTGATGAAGTCATATCCTCCTTTTCTCCCTCTTTTTGGATCTCTTGTAGATAATCTAGATCTTTCCCTCATCTTGAGTTCGTATCTGGAAATATCAGAGCTACTACTTCTGTTGCCTTTCTTATCCTTATTTCTCTGTTGTTGTTGTTCATCCCTCTGACCATGAGAGCTCCTACCACTCTGGTGTTATACCCCTATTAATCTGTGTTGACTCCCTATTGTGTGTTGTTGATCAGCAGAGTCCTTTTAGTACAGGGCATGATATCCTTCTTTTCTGATTCTCTATTGCCTTTCGTTTTCAACCCTTCATGTTTTCCTCTCTGTTGGAGTTAGTCTGACTTCTTCTTGTGCGGCTATTTCCTTTTGCGTGTAGATCCTATCAGTATAGATTCTGTCGAGCTCTGTTGCATGTTGTGTTAGAAGTTGCCTTGAGGCCTCTACCTCTAAGTCCTGTATCTTCTCCACCTTTTTATCATCGCCAATTAAGGGAGATTCTCGACTGTGTCTTTTAGATAATCAAGAGTACATTGAATGGCTTCCAGCTTGGTGGATGTTTCCCTTTCGTGTGCTTCGATGGTTGTCATTATGTCTTCAAGTCTCTGATTGAGATGGAACATATCATCCTCCTGTCTATCAATGAGTGACTTCAATTTTTCCTTCATTGTGTTGAGGTCTTTGGATTGCTGCTTATGATGAATATCCATTGTAATCTCCATGGTTTGCTATGCAGCCCCAAGTTTTTGAGTAGCCTTGTCTGATAGAAGACTTGTGAGGGCCACCTGTGTGATCTTGTTTTGAGTCGGCTTGTGTTAATTATCAGCTTCTCTCAGCGTATATGCAGTGTCGTGAATGATTTCCTGCGTTTTCATAGCAATGTCATTGTGAAGCTTATGGATGAGTAGATCTATACTCACTTCAAACTGTCTTCTAAAGAGCTCCTGTTACTGTCATCTTATATATCTCAGTTAGCGTAGCTTCAGATGAGAGAGTCTCTGCTGGAAGAATTTTTTGTGGGCTAACATGTCTTATTTTGAGTTCTTTCACTCTTCTAAATTATGGCACATATTGTGTGGTAAGGAAGTTTGGTGCCAAAGGAGTTGTTTCTTGCCTTGCAATCTCTTGTCAAAGTATGTTTGTAGGAGTGGTCTGTCTTTCTGCTTGCTCATCTTGATGTTCTATTACTTCTGTGAGGAGCTGCTGTGCAAAGGAGGTGGTTGGTTATGTGTCACCTTCATTAAATAAATCAAGTAGTCTTCATGCTATTGTGATAGTCTTCTTAGAAGATGGATCCTTCAATGCCTCCTCCAAGTCCTGAGTAAATTACCTTTGTGATGCAGTGATGGGCATGTCACTTATGATGGGAGAAAGATTCTGGAATATCGATTCTTTCGTCATAAGTGTTTGCTTTAGTAAAGTTATAGGGGTTTGTGAAACAATAGTTGTTGGAATGGGTGATTGACTCTACCGAGGTGGATTGCTCTGTTGTGGCATTTGTTGCTATGCTGTGTGTTCTGCTCCCCCCGTCTGTGCTAATTGACTTTGTTGAGGGTCGTTAGAGAAAATAACAAAAATAGAAAAGATAATTTAATTAAGGAATTTTTTATTCTTGTTTGGATGAGTTCTTACCAATTACGATAAAATATATGACAATTATAATTTTAACTCTTCATGGATTAATCATCGGCTAATATTTTCATCTCATGTTCTTCCATGGCAGATGTTTTAATAAAGTATAGTAAAAAGAGAGTTGTTGAAGTAAACTATCGGTTATCATAGAGCATGTCATAACCAAACATACTTACTGCATGTCAAAATAAGAATATAACAAAGACTAAACATGTCGCATTTGAGTATTTCTCTAACAACTCATGACATTGACCCAACACAGATTAGCGCTATATCATGCTCATATTCATATGATTATAGATTAACAAAAAAAAAAAAAAAAAAGACATTAACCTATAAAGTTGCTACTAATATCAGCCAAAAGAGAATGGCTTGACTACATACATACTTCTCCTATGTACTAAGATGATCAATCATAATACATAAAATAAGTAATTGAGAATAAATCAACATATGGACATGATACCATAAGTCTTGAATATCAAATTATTGAATACAGGAATCACATCTCATAAAATCCATGAAAGAGTTCTAATTACGATGCCATACTAAAGTCTTATGCTACGATAGCTATGAATAGAAATGGAAAACTCAACAAATAATCGAAAGAAGTCATCACTACATAACTAGGGAAAGAATATAAACCAAACGACCAATGACAATTGGCTTATACACAGCCAAATACAATTCCCGTAGTGATTGATGATTCAATAGAATGTAGATTGGAATCGCCTGTGATAAACCGCTTATCAAAAGCGTCAGGGGGAAGATAAACTATGGCAACGCCGGCCTCTTCTTTGATAAAAAAAACTCTGATAAAATCACCTGTTTTTGAATTAGACAGTGGGTAAATGTAGAAAATGTAAAACAAGCGAAATCCCACTAAAATAGAAAGATAAGATTGTGCATTTTTTGAAGAACGTATGGCCCGTGCGTATGGGATACAACCCATGTTTCTTTTTCTTCTGGCCCGTGCCTAGGGAATTACATAACTCTATATTGTATGCCCCGTGCTTGATATGCACGGCCCGTGCCTGATATAAAACACGCATACTTCAACTTTAAAGCTCCAAGAAATGAGAAACCTGTCTCAGCTCCTCCAAGATCAACCAGAAACTTCAGAAAACCAGCGACAAATCTCCTTCCAAGCAACTCACGATCAGAAATACTTCAAACTCTTCATTCTTGTAAGAAAAACAAGAAATACGACAGCATCGATGTTTTAAATAGTAAAAGGAACTAAAATGACTCAAACTTAGAGTACGACAGACACAAACACATAGCTATGACTGAGAAAACGATATATGTTTACTCACACATCAAATTCCCCCAAGCCAAACATTTACTTGTCCCTAAGCAAAAGAAGATAGACGAGAAGAAATAAGAACGATATAAAATGCGAAACTCAAACCAAAAAATAGACAAGTGTCATATCTCATATTTTTGCAGGCTATTTCATCATTAACTTCTTGCCATTCTACATATAATTATCCATGTATATCTAGATGATATCTTAACAAGGCACCACTCTCCAACCTTCTATGATCGTGAGGATCTTATCAACACTCTCATATTATATAGAAAGATAAAAGTTCAACTCAAATAAGACAACCAGCTATAAGCATTCCCGTACCACCTTCTTACCCGAACCAAGTGTGTATTGCATCTCATTTCAATATTAGGACAGGACCAAAGAAAATAAACAAAATTGATGAAAGGAAGTCGGCTATTTAATTTCTGAAGTTAAACCAAACAACTTCTTCGAGTCACCCCTTTATTAGGGTTGATGATTTCTCAAAATAATTAAAACGAATATCTTTTTTTTTTCTTCATTTTTTTAATACCATAAAATGATACAACAATACAGTCGTAGGACATTGTGTGCCATATTACAACTTAAGAAGCGAACCATCCATTAAAAAAAATAAAAATATCCCAACTTCGTTGTCTCAACTCGTGTATCCCAACTTCGTTGTCTCAACTTCGTTCTTTTGTGGAGTTTAGTAGTATATGCAATATAGAATAACTCCAATGAGAAGTAGAAGTATGCCTAATCAAAACAATGTTTCACATAAGAGATGAGATAGAAAGAAGAAAAAATAGGGAATAATATCTTTTGGTAAGGAAGGTCTATAGGGTTATGGCTACACAAAGAAATGAAATAAATAATTTACGATGCACACCATTCCGTCTTACCACTACTAAGTAGGTAGTAACTTAAACTCGATGTATTATAAAAGTCTTGCCTTATCATTGGCCTCACACCCCGTGTTTAATCCTCCAAAACGTGCCTTTGATAGAGATACAAATCTAACGATACTTTAGACATCAAACCGCTATGTAACGAGATGTGTTCTCAACTTAGGCCATCTTTTGTTCTAGTATGACACTTGTCTCATTTCTTTATTTTGCGTTAACATATTTTGTATAATTCCTAGAAATCTTTGTGTAAGTTCTTCTATTAAAGCAAATTTTGACACTTCTAGACAAAATTATAATAATAATAATAATAATTACAAGACAAGACAAAAAAAAAAAAAAAAACAAAACACAACATGACATGACATCATAACAAAACTAACTCAATAAAATAGAAACCAACTCATATTTACACATCTCCTCCTCCAAACCTAAATCACACATTGTCCTCATTGTAAAAATGATAGAATAAGAATTAGAGGGCAATACTTATAAAGTTGCATGTCAATTTTGGAAGGAAGACTGTAAATACCGTCTTTGAAGAGTATTCGCCACAGTCTACAATGGAATTCTTTTTGTACCTGTAGATGTCTGGTTAACTGAATCTTCACTCTCTTGCCCTCTCTTTATACTCACAACTTTTGCTTTCTTTAACTTTTTAGGCAATACTCTAATGTTTGAATGAACAGAATCCTCGTCTTTCGATTCCACTTTTCGTTATTCTCCATCAATCTTAAAATCTAATTTCGAAAAGAGTCAAAACTATTTCACAAGGAAAACTACACAATGAAATACTACAGGAAGCACCAAACATTTTCCAGGGTTATCATGAAATAATAGCAAAAAATAATCATCATTATATCAAAATTTACGAGAATTAGCAATGAAACTGTGTCCAAGTGTATTAGCCTTAATATATCTTTTAGCACTGAAATTATGTCCTAAAGGTATAGCAATATGTGTAATTAAACCTCCAAAAATTATAGGACCTTTACCTTTCGAAGCAAAATTATGCCAATAATGAGCTAAGTGAGATGCATAATCAATGTTCTTTTCATTGTACTTTGTCCATAAAAAAATAATATCATCCTTTCTCAATTTTTCATTCTTGGATCTTTCAAAAATGGTATGTCTCATTAATCATTGAAGATAATAGAACGTTGGGTTATGAAACATAGAGGCTACTGCAGTTTGTTCATTAAAAGTACTTCTATCAGAAACTGACTTTCAAAATTTATGAAAATTTCTTTCTATATTTTCTGACGATTGTCTAACTCCTTTTTTTTTTCTACACCCGTAAAGTTCATTCAAATCTCAACCGTTATCACATGAGGAATGTTGAAAAGCAATGAAATCAAATTTAGGATACTCATCTATTTCGATATTGATCTCCAAGGTGCTAAAAATTCTAACGTTACTCGTTCGTAAGTTGGCCATTTCTTACATACAAAGTTCTCCCACTTAGCATTTTTCTACATTCTTTCAACATCGTCAAACAGGTCATGCTTAACAAGAATGTCTTTGTCCATATATTGAGTTTCTTCAAGCCCTATTCTAAACAATTGTTTGTAATGTTCCTCATGCTCTTTCTTTGAGAATTGAATTCTCTTTAGTTGTGCAGTCCAATGAGCTGTCGGTTTTTAACATCGCCTCGTACAAATAGGGAATGTCCCTTTAGTTTTGGGCTTCACTTCCTTCGCCATATCAACCTTCAATCAAACATAGAGCAATGTAAACAAAACTTTCAGAGAAGCCATTTATATCAATGAACAATGAAAATTGCAATCATTCATCAATTCAATCCAAATCATGACTAGCATATCCCTAGGACCCATTTATCTTTTCCAAACACTAACATAACATCAATCCATCATAAAGTACAAACAGTTAAATTAAAAATCATATTTTTTCTGTTTCATCACAAGTCCAAACCCTAATTTCTCAAGATTTCATTAAATAATGAAAATCACACATCACCTCGCCTTTCAAAACATAAGTAGCGTCATTAACAAAGTTTCTGGAGTAGTTTAGATGTGATGATGACGGGAAAATCTAAAAAATTTCAATTTTACCTTCCGATAAAGTAGGGATGATTTTGATATATTAAAGTTTTTGATGATATCGTTGATAGACAATTGTTTAGTGGGTTGCTCTTTTCACTTTGCATGAATTGAAGTTGATTTTGATGAAGATCAGGTGTCTTAGGTTGCTTTCCGTTGTTGGTGGTGACGAAAGGATCAAATAATAGTGAAGAAAAGATGGGATCTCAAGTATTTAAAAACTGACTTTTTTTTTGCCACGCACGGCCCGTGCTAGTCATGCACCGTGGGCCATGCTCAGGGCTTGGTTAGGCGAATAGCATGGCCTGTGCGTTAGGTGCACGTCCCGTACTTGGGTCTTTTTCTGGACATTAAAATTTCTCTTTTTCAAGTTTAAAATTGAGTTTTTGCAATCTTTCATGACTTCATTCTCATTTTTCATCAAATTAGACCTATTAGGTTGCACACATTTCTTGTTTTTCTCTTTGTTATTAATTCTTTATTTTGAATATAATAACTACCTAAATGAAATTAAAAGCACATGGGTTGGCTCTCATGAAGCGCTTAGTTTAACGTCATTAGCTTGACCATGCGAAGTAATTCAAGGATTAAGCATATCAAAGGCTTGATAAAGAATTGAATAGGGAATCCAAATTTGAAAAACTCCTTTTTCACATTTCCATGCTCTTGCATTTTCAACAATATCTTTCTTAATCCATATATTTATTGTTCATTGTCTCTACAAATTGTATCTCGAAACACGCAAAAAAGAAAAACGATTAGTTATAGTGTTAGCTTGATGATAGAAATAACCATTTTTCTTCTTCTTGCTCATTTGACATTTTCTTCCTTGAAAGACCTTACCAATTGGAGACACACTTTCTTTGGAATTTCATTGTTAACCACAACATGTATTTGCTTTCAATCAATATTTTCTTTTTCAACTACAACCAAGTGCTTATTACACTACAAAAAGGGATGTTTTACGATGGAAATTTTCCATTGCAAAAAACAAAAAATCCATTGTTTAGCGACAGATTAACGATGGATTCTTTCCGTCGGTAATAACATTGTCGCTAAACCAAAAATCAACGACGAATCCGTTGCTAAAACAAAAATATTGCTATGGATTAAGTTTTTCCGTCGTTAATTTGTTTTTTCCCATACTTGCAAATTTAGCGAGGAAAAATCCGTCGCATGTTTCGTAAATTAGCGACGGATTCCGTCGCGAATTTTTATCTTCAAAAATTAGCGAAGGATTCCGTCGTAAAATAACTATTTCATTTATTAAGCATTTAGCGACAGAATACGTCACTAATTGAGTTTAATTTTTTTAAAAATAAATTAAAATTTCAACGCGTACCAATACAAATACATGTACTTGGAATATCAAGCAACTCAAAAATAAACAAACATCAACCAAATTGAACTAAAATCTCGCATTATCCACATATAAAGAGTTTACAATAACCTAAGAGCCATCAATGGCTAGCTAGTCGAATATCACGTTTCTCTGGGGGGCAGGAGTAGTGGTACGGAGGTGGTTGAAAAGGAGGAAAAGCTCTACCAGCCTCGTTCTGACATGTGGAAGGATCCTCGCCCATCTTCATGAACAGGAAGGCCATTTGCTGCTCCATCCTGGCCTGGCTCTGTCGGAGGGTGAGGACTTCTTTCTTAAGTTGATAATAATCTTTCGAAATCCCCCGAGAGCTCTACGATTGACTCGTGGGTGAAGCGCTGAGCGAGGATCGGGGGTATAATTGGCTCGCAGCTGAGACGATGCCATATACCCTTCCCTTGTTAGTCCGATAGAGCTCCAAGAAAGTCAGATCAGCCACGGCATGGAAGTGCTACTGAGCAACCTCGGGATCGACAGACTTATCCATCTACGACTCAGGAAGCTGACCGAGTCGCTCGATTTATGAATCCTACATCAGATAATTTGTAATGCATTAGTAATTACAAAAGATACCGAAGCTGTAATAGAAACTGTATTTAATAAATAAGGAGCGAAAGAAAAGATACCGAAGGTGTGTCGCAGGTTCATCAACTAGCAGAATGTCCGTTATAGACTTCCCGGCCTGAGTGGTCTCTACAACGCCAGGGACATTCGACTTTTTATGAGTCTGGATAAAAACCTCGGAGCCCATGACCTTTCGTTTCAAGACCGTCTCCTAAAACAATTTAAGCAAAACTATAAGTTCAAGTGACATTATGATTGTTATGGAATTTTTTTAATGAAATGATAAAACACGTATAAATCTTAAATGTACCAAATGCAAAAAAAAAAAAAGAAACGAAAAAATTACCATCCTCTCCCAGATGGCGACAGAGGACACACTACCCTGAATGTGTGTCGCGATCCCCTTCTCCCAGTTCTGCTGGGCGATGTCGAATTTCGTATGGAAATCCTCACTTGTGCACTACCTCTCCAAGAGCTCCATTTGAAGCTTGAAGGGCATCCATTGTACGCTATCGAATCATCCCTCAATGATTACGATTCGAGCCTTGTAGAAGATGTCTGGGAAACGACGTTTCAACGTCGCCTCCCCTCCAGCGCGTACCCGTGCTTCGAGTGATGGATCCAAGGAATACCACGCCTGAAAGAAACAATAGAACAAATTAATTTCTATAGTTTATTTAAATATATCGAAATAAAATTAGAGATAACATAAAAAAAAAAAAGGATTTCGGGCTCATACCGAGAACCAACCGCACATGCGATCACGTGCATGTAGTGGAACCTCTAAATAGGTAGTCCACAACGCCTCATAAAAGGCGGTGAATGATGCAGTGACTGTCCTGACTACATCATTGTGATAAAACCTACAAAATATGGTTCCAAATATACATAAGGATTTGATAAATACGTCTATAGTAATGATGCATAAAATGTATATACAAGAAGTAAAAAGGGGGGAGATATGGTAAAAATTTTACCAATGTGCATCTGGATGAAATGAAGAACTAGAATCGATGTTCGGCAGTCTAGATCTACTACCACGGGAGGACGATGGCCGTGCTAATACAGGATCACGAGGAGATGGCTCATCCGAAGGCAACGTCGGGGCGAACTACCCATGACCGTGCTGTACATCGGCCATGATATCGAAGTGATCAGGTTGGGGCTCTCCTAACGTCGCAGGAACATGAGATGCATAGTACTCTCAAAGCTCCTGGAGATGCTCCTGTCAGAACGACGACCATGTGAACCAGTGCCGCGTCCGCTGGATCGTCCACGTGAAGCACTACGTCTACCCCTGGAATCACCAGATGACGACATCTGCGAACATATAAAGAAAAAATGTTAACTTCATATGAAGGAATGCAAACTTTATGATTGCGCATGCTACAAAGACATAATTCTTTACGTTAGGAAGTTCTTGTTCTTTACATATTTATTTAAAATGTTAAGAAACGATCATTCCTCCCCCTCGTCATCGTCATCTTCATCATCATTTTCAGACTCGTCTTTGGCTATGTCTCCTGTTGTGTCTTCCTCTTCTTCGTCCTCCTCCTCTTCCTTCTCCTCCTCCTCCTCCTCCTCTTCCTCCTCCTCCTCATCCTCTTCCTCCTTCTCTTCCTCCTCGTCCTGAGTTGAACCATGAATGCTTTCGTCCATTCTTGAGGTGAAAGGACTTCATATTTCCTATGCAATATGGACAAGTCAACCCACCGCCTGTGCTCCAATTGAATAACATAGCATACGCAAGGAAATCACTGAGAGTCCATAACAAACAGGCCCCCACGTGGAAAGTTTGACGTATGTGAACATCATATGTTTGTTTTCCAACTTCCCATCATCATATGTTTGTTTTCCAACTTCCCACAACATAAGAAGCTCCTCTATCAAAGGTTACAAATAAATGTCCAGGTTTCCTTTTGGGCTCTTTGGTCTGGGGATTATCATATTCAAGAACATATAAGGTCTCTTCATGCATATTTCGGGGGAAAATTGTATGGTGTGAGTATGACAGGCCAACAAGAGTACTCCTTCCCAGACTGCCCAAACGGTGCAAACCCATCAGTGCAGAGTCTCAACTCGACATTGCGTGCCTCGGTCGCAACGGATAGGAAAGTACGATCCAAATGCCTCCAGGCTTCGCTGTCTGAAGGGTGTGCCATGATGTCATTAGATCTTCGAGAGATGGAATGCCAAGACATAGCCTCGGACGAAGCACTGTTGGCATACAACCGCTGAAGCCTCGGAGTTATTGGAAAATATCGAAGAACACTGACACCGGAGCTTCTTTGTAACGGTTTGCATTACATATAGCGCATCTTACAAGCCCCGAATAATCTTTTAAGAAAAGTATGCAACCATTCGGACAACAATCTATCTTAACCACTGGAAGATGAAGGCCTTTCATCAGTGACTTCATGTCATACATCCCTTTTTTCATATTGTTGTCGTGTGGGCACACATCCTTCAACAGTTTACCGACACCATTAACCGCTTTATGAGGGAGGTTATATTCGCATTTTAGAGCCAAAAGCCATGCAGCCGTGGCTAATTGAGACATATCCGTGGAGACTGATATGCATCAACGGAGACTGATATGCATCAACCATGTCGAAGTAATGTCTCGATTCAGTTGGCGGACCATCATCGTACAATCTTTCATCCACAGCCTCAGTTCCTTCATAATATTCAACCGGGAATGCATCAACCAACATATCCTCATAATTATTAGGATGTTGAAACACATTCGACTGACCCACAACGTCCGGTTGGCACACATTTGACTGTCCACCAACTTCTGCATGACGATTCTGTCCCCATGCTTCTCCGTGATAAACCCAAATAAAATAATTCTTCGTGAAACCCTTACTGAGAAGATGAAGTCTAAGAGTGTCAATTGTTTGAAATCGTCCATTCCAATAATTCTTACAGGGACATCTCAGATGTCCTGAAAAATGACCTTCGTCATGTTGAAGAGCAACCTTAACAAACTCATCGACTTCCTCGACGAAACGATTACTCAAGTGCCGACCATCCAGTCACTGATACATCCATGAACGATATAACTCCATATCGATCGAACTTCAACATTGAAACAATAGATAAAAGTCAAATCATATTAAGGTTGAATGCAAACTTGCATATACAAGGTTTAATACACAAATTCTGTCATTTTTTCTAGATTATTTTCGTGTAAGACATATTTTATTCTTTTGGTAGTTTGGATTAGGTTATACCCTTAACATCTTACTAAAGAATTGTTAACTCGCATTATTTACACAAAACAGGTTGAAATCTAGTTTTCTCCAACATGTTGAATACGATATTCATCCAACACATTATTAGGAAGATAATCAAAACAGTATCAAACTCATAACATTGAGTTTAAGAAATTCACTGAAATTTGATAGAAATTATCAAAATACAGATCACAGCAAGACAATTGTTCAAAGAAGAAGATAAAAGTCATATATTTCTTGTTTTCACTCCATTATGATATCAACAACGGCCCCTATCTCCCTTAGACAATTGCCATAGCCAACACACACACACAGAGCCTTGCACCTTACACATCCTGAATCCTATACACTTATGAAAGCGCACCTTGGCATCTCTACATCTCATCACACACTTCAATATATCACCGAATAGCCTAGATTCTCCATCACCCTTAAACCAAACACACACAACCATCACACGCTCACGACCACAGTCATACACATGGTCAGTCGTACACACTCAAACACATCAACATGTTGCAACAAATCCTGCAACACATGTACGCACACATAAGAACACGTCTTGCACATATAATGTCACACATGCACAACATTGCAAAATTATACTGGATCGAAGACAATACAAAATTATACTTTTAATTAGTGGATGACTACAATACGTGCAGCGACCTTCAGCCAGCGTGAGACGGGGCGGACAACTGCAACCTCAAATGACAGCTTCGTCGTGCGGCAGGCTTCAGCCGGGGTGAGACGGGGTGGTTAGGCGGAGGCTGGCAGGCGGCGGCGTGGAGCCGGAGGCAGCCTCAAGGCGGCGGAGGCAGGCGAGCAACGACGTGGAGGAGGAGGCGAGCGACGACGGCGTGGAGGTGGAGGTAGGTGGCAGGCGGAGTGTGTGAACGGTGGGATACGGTGGATTCGGGGCAGTGCGCGGAGGGGCGATAGGCGGCGGCGTGGAGGCGACGACAGGCGTCACGGCTAGGGCGGCGCTGCTAGGGCTGGGGCTAGAGCGGTGAGCTGGGGCAGGGAACGGGCGGCGTGGCTTTCATGCTTTGTTGATATGTGTGCGATTGATATTATATGATTCATTGGGTTTGAGCCATTGGTCATGGACTTGATGTTGTGGATTTTGATGAGTATTATCCTTGATTGTGTATTCATATTAGAGAATGGAGATATATTGACATTGGTAGATGATCTTTGGATTATTTGGCTCTGTATCGCCATTTGTGATGAAACAGTCATGAGAAACTAACGACCCATTATGAAATCTAGAAGGCAATCTTAGTTCAACTCTCATTGATTTAATATGATACCAAGTGAACAAAAGATAAATATATGTGGCTAGGAGGATTTCCTATCATGACCTCTAATTGATACTTATAAGTTGAGGACCAATATTAAAAGTTAAAGCTTCTCACAATGTCAGTATACTAAAACATTAATGGATGAAGCGGATGTCCTCTTGGTACAATCCAGAGCTCTCAACTCCTGTATTCGTAGGTTTTTAATCCATAATTGCTAAATTATGAAACTGTTGTTATTGTTGTTGCTGTTGTTGATGGATGATGTGGAGATCTGGAACTGTTGCATTTATGCAATTTTGTCTAAGCTTGAAACCAACCTCAAAATAATATGATTCGACTTGTATGTATTGTTTGAATGTAGAAGTTCGATCGATATGGAGTTGTATCGATCATAGATATATGAGCGGTTGGATTGGATTGCATTGGATTAAATTCTTAAATGGATTATTTTGGATTGGATGACTATGATATCCGAATCCAATGGATTAGATAATGGATCAATCGATGGTTAATACTTACTCTATTTGGTTCAAAGAAAACCATGAATTTAACTTGTTTAACTACATGGATATTCTTAAGTTGATGTAAAACAACATTCAGCTAAATTTAATTGTTTCAAATTTTAGTAATAAATTCAAATACTAAGTGTTATACTCGGTCAAATACTCAGTCAATTCAAATTGCATTTTATAATTATCGGTATACTTCATCGAGATATCGTTTTCTACTGTTGATTTTTCATGTAAGTTTTGAAAGGGTACTTCATAAACGTTTGTATGAATAAAGGAACTTTTGTTGATCGACTAACAAAATATACATAAGAAAATGAAAAAGATGATGAGTTAGTGAAAAATATGACTAATTATGAAAATCTATTTATGGAGGAAAAATCTAAATAGTCTGGATAGCCTTGTACATTATGCACATGTTAACTATGAAAATTGGACTATTTTTTGAAGGAAAAATCACGACAAAACTTTTTTCATCTCACTATTAACATAATATTGTGCAGCACAATATAAAGCCACAAATGAATCAAGTGATGCTTTCAACGACCTAGCACTTATATCTGAGACATAGCTCAAGGATAGCACCTTTTTTTTTTATCAACATAGCATATAGGAATCGCCATTTCCTCCTTTATCGCTGCATCACGGGCTTCATCTATCATCAATGCAAAAAAAAAAAAAAAAAAAGCATCCTCAATGTCTTCCATGATGGCTTTAGTCGTCAAAATAGCACAAGAAACCACAATATCTTTATGGATTTTTGGAGAAATCACCTTATGGTTCTCTGGAGCAACCCAACACAACTCTTGATGTGTGCATAAACACACATCATTTTTTTATTCTAAATGTTTGTTTTATTCCGTTTGTATTGTCAATTTTACGTTTTTAGTGTCTTTCTGTCTTGGAATGTTGGTACTGCTGTGTTTTTATATTTTTGGCAAACTGACGGGATGTTTGGAGCAAAAAATAAAGAAGGCTGAAGAAAATGGCAAGTCATGAGCTCAAAAAGCTGGATTTTGCGATTTATCGTCGTTTCACGTTCTTCGAGAGTTTATACGGCAATGTTTCACAGTGTTTAGCTAGATTAGCATGTTTAGATATGTTGTTTAAGTTTCTAGAATTTTTGAACGTCGTTTAGTATTTTTTATGTTAGTTTTAAGATTGCAGAACTGCTATCGCAGCCACTATAACCTGTGTCGCGGGCACAACGCCCTGGTGGTCGCGACGCATGCTTTAGCTGAATTCCACGTTTTTTATATGTCACAGGCGAGACTGACATTGTCACGGCCGCGACATTGTCTCGATACAAAACATCAAATTTCAGTCGTCGGATAGATCTGGTCTCGACCCTCATCTATAAATGCTTGCCCTAGGGTTCTTCTAATCCGAAAAAAAGAAGGAAACGCTCAGGGACATCAGAGGCGATCAAGGGAGGGCGAGACGCAAAGAGGACGAGCCTTGGAGGGAATTGGAGGAGTTTTGATCCGCAAACGCATAGGATTCTTTTGGACATTAGTTTGGAATACTTCATGCACTGCAAACCTTTGTTCTCAGTTGTTTTGACTCTACAGAATGTTTATTTTCATTGTCATGTTCAATTCCATGCTTTGTTTAATGCTTATGTGTGAGTAGTTCATTAGTATGGATGTGATGATTAGTTTTGATGACCTTAGATCATGAGATGTTGAGTATGAGACAGAAACCAGAGGTGTTTGATGATGAAAATGTTGCATGAAACCTATTAAAAATACTATATAACATGTGTTTATTAAAATGATCACCTAATATACATAGGTTAAAGCTATAAATCGCGCTAAGTGGTGTTTTTTAGTAGCTAATTGATATGATATGATTTAAGCTAATTGTCATATATGATCAATGGTTTCATATGCATATAACATGATTAGTTTAAGGTAATTGCTATGATTGTTATGAACGTTAGTTCCAAGTTATGATTCAACTCTTATGTTTAAATCATGTTTGAGCTAATTGAAATGATTTAGATCTCTTGAGTTAGTTTAACTATCCGAGCTAATTCGAAGTTAGAAGCTAAGGAACGTAGTGAGTAAAGCCAAAATTCATTACATCCATTCCACATTAATCATTATATCTAAAATTCAGAAACATCAATCATTGATCTAAGTGACTCAAAATGATTCAACCATCGTCCCTATATTTCTCCTTACCTAAGTAATCCACCTTAATTTCTACCTTTATTTTATCTTCTTTTAATTAATTAGTTTAGTTTTAGTTTATTCTTTTCAAACAGTTTAAACTCACCCCTAATTTTATATTCAATCTTACCCCATTCCTTAGGATAGTAACTATTTTAAATTTGTTTAGTTGGACATTTGCCATTTCCTGTGGGATCGACCCCTGCTTCCTTATCTACATTAATAATTTTAGCGGGGTAAAAGCAAATTTGCACGTTTTACGGCGAACTTGGAAGCAATCATATTTACAACGTTGACCGGCTTCGCATCATGTTCATAGACGACATCTTGGTGTACAACGACACCTCAGGACCATGAAGACAATCTGAGAACTATCCTGGCTCACCAGCTTTATGCCAAACTCCAGAAATATGAGTTTTCGTTGAACGAAGTCACATTCTTGGGGCATGTGGTTTTTGGTAAAGGGATTAAAGTTGATCCGAAGAAGATTGAGGCAATAACAAAGTAGGCAAGTGTAACGCCCCCGACTTTCCGTGCCGGAAGACACGCGAGCGTTATGCCATCACAGACCCGATCCGTGACAAGGCTAAACAAGCCGAATGGGTTTTAGGGGTATAGAAGTCAAGGAAACTATAAACAGTAACCACAGTCATAGCTTACAGTCCCGAATACCTGTTTAGTTACATCATTCAAGCGGAAACTATGCAGATCGTTTATTACATTTAAACAATATAGTCATCTGATCTGCCATAATATCCGAAGTACGTGGATTCGTCTATATGCATGCAAGCTCACACTAACAACCTTCAGGTGCTGTTGGGGGCATACCTGCAATTGAAAAACATAACCGTGAGCTAATGAAGCTCAGCAACCTCAGGTGTATGAATTCCAATTACAGGGAACTTTCGCTAACGGCTATGGCGACCGCTGAAAGTCCCTAAAACATTTTTTTATATATATATAGGAAAATATGGGCGCCATATCATACAACATCGTTTCTCATCGCTTTATATGGCTTTGTAATGCTTTTAAGAGTCATTCCTTTCTTTTGCATTAATTTAGGGTTCATGATTCGACTCAAAAACAACGACAAACTCCAAGGATATGACCGACACGGAGTACAGAGATAAGATAAAGTGTCAATCGTCAGCCGGGTTACCCAATAGATTTGGTATATTCGCACCTGCATACTCTGTGCGTCGCCTTGCACCTCTTGTGGGCATTCAATGTGGTATCATTTGCTAGCATTGAGATAATTTGGGCCTCCCTGCAGAGAGCAACCCGTGGCCCCGCCATAACGGCGTAGAAGCCGCTGCATGCATGCAAAGAGGATGGGTGATGCCCATCGCTCCCTAGCTAGATTTCACCCGTGTCGATGACTCAGAGGATAATAAAGGAGTGCAATGACTCAAACCCAAGCCACCAAGGCTATTCAAGGAAATCAGATGATCGCAATGGATCGAAGAAGGGACACCATGTTCGACCTCCTCAATAATTTCAAGGAAAACGACCAACGATCCAACGGATCCACAAGGGATGTCAATGCCATCCTTATCAATTCAAGGAGGCGATATTTCTTATTCGTTTGCTTTTCATTAGTTCACATGGATAGTGTAACTATGCTCCACATCCCCCGTTCCCTTTGTATTAATCATTTAGCGTTTGCATTCATTTATTTCTCATGAGGGTATATATATTATAAGGGTGCATTCTAGTTCATTTCAACCCCAAATACCTCACCACATGTCAAACGTGATCGTATATACACGTTTGACGTTATATTTCCATGCGTATGAGTTATATACCTCAAATACACATTTAGGTTTAAGGTTCAAAGCACAAAACAACATTTAGGCGCGACGATACTATGCAGGCAAATCCCAATTTTTCCCTCGTCGCGACAACGACCCAGGATGGTCGCGGGCGCGACAGTTCTCTACCCAGAACCTACAGAAAAACTCTCTGTCCGATACCGGATACCTCAATTCACACCACAACGCATCCAAACCATTATATACACATCAAACACAGCATAAACACGTCTCAAATATGCACGGACGTGTTTGAATCGTGTGAACGAATAAAAGAGGTGTATCGAACGAGCGAGGTCACCTCGAACACGTTTGATCCTTAATACACACGATCACACGAATGGATCCGTTGATGTCTCCTAGCCGAGCTGCTGGCGTTGATCCTTCTCTCGGCCTGCTGCTGTCCTTCGTCTTGTGGCGTTGATGATGATCGTGAAGATGGTGACGGTGAAGAAGTGGTGAGGAGGTGATGAAGGCGATGATGATGATCGCGTTGGTGGTGATTGATGTTGAAGACGATGGCGCAGGCGG
Organism: Drosera spatulata; assembly: GCA_035668315.1. Taxonomy (NCBI): domain Eukaryota; kingdom Viridiplantae; phylum Streptophyta; class Magnoliopsida; order Caryophyllales; family Droseraceae; genus Drosera; species Drosera spatulata. The sequence goes on along the minus strand of JAOVYX010016285.1, from coordinate 5,095 downwards.
CTGGCTGGTCGCTGGCTGATGGCAGGGAGGGGATGGTGGAATGTGATGGTGTGAGGCAGTGGTGGATTGAGTGGAAGAAAGGGGAGGTGGGAAATGGAGTGGGAGAAGTAGAGGTGGGTGAGGGTGTGGGGAAAAAATATCCCGTTTCGTCCCACGATACGTCTCGTTCAATCCATTAATCACCCAAATTCGTAATATCAATCCATGAAAAATCTATTTGCGTCGATAGATTTATTCTGTATATGAAAATATGACTTTCCGAGTCATAATCCATTGTTTATAGAATTAAATCAATCGTCCTTACGCGCAATGTATATAACGTTATAACATTGTAACGTTATTCGTTCATAACGTTTATTGGCGCGTTCAACTATTCATCCCAAATATTCCATCATCATATTTGATTTAATTAATCAAATATTTTCTTGGATTTGAATATATAACCTTTAAGCACGATTTATTTTAAAATCGTAACGTTATATATTCGTTTTTAAATTCCCAAAATTCTCGGGTATTACAAGGACAATCTTATATCAATCTCAAATATAGAAATAAAAAAAGATCTCATAAACAATGATTCATGATTGTCATCAGAGAAATTAGATAGACTTTCATTTCACCTTTCTCATCATGTAACGTGTTGAGTATTATTCTAGTGAAACATATTCTCAATCATTAATATCCATCACAGTCGTGCAATGCAACCCAAATGTATACTTCATTTTGGACATCGTAAATGAAAGATGCTCGAACTTTAGGTCGAGCCATTCTTAGTCCTAACCTTATATTTTCAATTCCTCATTTAGGAATAATGAGCTTTCATAATGCTCTCTTGTATATCCTAATAATTTGGATCAATATTCATTGCATGAGTATTTAATATGACAAATACACATTCATAACGTCCATTTAGAAACTATCATTCTTGCTGTCGTTCTGATAAAATAACGGAACATTATGATGCCAAAGGGAAATCTATAATATAATTATCAATTCCGGGTCTGTAAAGAGAACCCATAGGCACCTCGCTTCGCTTTATATATAGCAACCTCAGTATTATGTGTTTTGTCACAAACACCTTTCTATATCTGAGTAGGATAAAGTATTTTGGTGTTCAAAAAAAAAAAAAAGACATCAAAACGCCAACATTTATATGCGAGCTAATATGTTGGTTTATTGCTTTCTCTACTTATCTCGATTTCAGTGCTTCAAGCACTCATAAACATTTTGTAATTTCGACCAAATTATCTCATGAGATTGCACGCGTTTTAAAGAAAGAAAAATAATAGTCGATGATAATTCATAATTTTTTTTTCTTGTATAAATTAAATATAATAATCAAATCCTCACGGTGTAATACTCGAAAATTTTGAGAATTTAAAATTAATATATAATATATTGGTACAGTACGTATGTAATAATGCGCGAATAAAAGATATTAAATACAAACGTTCTAGAGAGGGTTAGAAGTATATAACGTTACGAATTTAAAATAGCCGCGCTTAAGTGTTACAGATTTAACCCAAGAAATATTTGATTATTAAATCAAATATAACGATGAAATATTTGGGATAATTAAATGATCGTCGCGACGATAAATATTATAAATGAATAACTTTGTAACGTCATAACGTTACAATGTTATAGACATTACGCGTTATGACTAGCGATTTTAATCCCATAAATAATAAATTATTACATGAGACGTGGTATTATTATGGGAGAATTACGTAGAGAGTCACGTTTTAGTTTTTTTTTTCCTCACAAGACAATCATATTTTTAAATATTATGTAGAAGATCACTTTCTAAATAATCATATAATTTATACCATATTTGTGCCTTATATTTACAAAAAAAAAAAAAAACAAAAATAAATCAAAGATCTTGATTTGATACCTTTCCAAAAAACCAATATAATAAATATATATTTTTTAAAACCCTAGTTTTTTGCGATAAATGTCATCATCGTCGTCGGCACGTCATTGCAGCCCATAAAAAAGATGGTTGTATGCCGGGAAGAAGATTGATGTATGCCAATAGATACTTAGTTGTATGTCAGAAAAAAAATAATGTACATCAATAGAAATTAGATATACATCAGTAGAAATTGGTTATACCCCTGGCACTATCTCATCCCACCGATCCAATTCACCAATTCGAAAACCCTAGATACCAATGCATACCCAATCAATCAATCAACAACCAAACCAAGAACCCAATACATCACTCCGCAACACCAATCCCTTCCCAAGTCCCAACCCACTAGGCTTCTTCAATGTAAGCGTGAGCTTCTTCCTTCACACAAGCGAATTCAACAACGATGATTTCCCCACATTTAATCACCCCACAAGCGTGAACTCCGACAACCCAACATCGGGACACTGCTCAGCACGCACATTACTCTTCACAAACCACTTCGGCTTCAGTATCGAATTCTTCACAGATTGAGTACTGTGTGTGGGGAGAGTCTGTGAAGGGAAAGTGTGCCCCAATTGACGCCGATTGAAGTGGGGGTGGTGAAGAGGAGGAGGAGGAGGAAGGCTGAGATAGTGACGGTGAAGGGTGACGGCATCAAGCAGCCATGGGTGGGGTGAGGGTGGCGGCTTGGGTCAGTAATGTAGGGAAAGTAGGATTTGGTAGTTTATATATATAGAGGTAGGAAAGGGTAGTTTGGGGATAATTTATTTTAGTGGCCCTCTATGTAATATTTAAAAATATTGTTATCCTATAAGAAAAGAAAAGGCAAAAAGTGACCTTCTTGATAATTATCTCTATTATTATTTATGAGATAAATATATCGACACATATAAATTATGGGTGAATTAATATTACGAAACATAGGTAAATAGTATACTAAATGAGACGTATCGTTAAAGAAAACGGGATATTTTTCAAATGGGCACATACTCCCACACAACCCATGCACAGTCGTCGCCTGTATAACATCACCATCTTCATCATTCTTCTTCTTCCATCACTTTCCTTCAACCTTCACCATCACCAGCCACCAGACGTCATCGCCGCGCCGCCCATCACCACCATGACGCCACTGCAACACCATCACCACCTTCACGCCGCAGCCACTAACTCCTCGTCACCGCAACACCATCACCACACACACATCACACTGCCCCGACCACCAAACCGCCAACACCTCTACCTTCACCACCAACACACCACCACGACACCAGCCTCAAAACGCCACGACCACCGCGTTGTCATCATCTTCAATATCACGAACCAGGAGCAATAACCACCGTCACCTCTTTCCTACGCGAACCGCCACCACAGAGCACCATCACCACTTCGGCCACCATCAACCACCAATGAAAACCACCACTATCGGTTTCCTCGATGACGCAGCTGACTCCAGCCACCACGGCGACCATCAGGAGCTCCCCACAACAAGAAACGGCCACCCCACAGCCTCCTTGATCTCCCCTATGAGCCACCATCAAGAAACGCTTCACTAAAGCCTTTCGACGATCGGCAACATTCTGGCGAGCCACCAGCAGGGACGGGGTTTATAACGGGGCAGTAAGGTGATATGACGATGGGTGTCTTGGGTTTCGAAGTTTGAACAAAAACAAGAGTGTCTTGTCGAAGCTTTCGACGATATTCCAGCCATCTTTTCGGCCACCAGCAATGACGACGATGGGGACAGAGCAGTGACGGAAGTCGGATAGCGAGTTGGTGACCTTAGGTGTCGAAGGTTCTAGAGTTTCTAAAGGTTTCTTTAATACTAAGTAAAATTAGGATTAAACACGCTTTAAAGGTAACCTAACCCCTTTCGATCCATCTCGTGCTTAATATTTCATCAATATGATACGTATGATGAATGTGATGAAAATGATACCGTCAGGAGGGCGATGATATACTTGTTTGCTTGGTTGATGCGTTGAGGCGATAATGAAACTAGGGTTTCGATAATATATACATGGGTGCATGCATGGGCACATGCGCACGGTAATTAATGCTAAATATGATCCCAAAATATCATGGACGTACTTCGTTATATATGTGTATGCTTAGTGTGGTGATACGATGAATTATATTAAATAAAAAGGACACGGGGATGTAGAGCTGAGTTGCACTATCTTTATATTGTAAACTAATGAAAAAGCGAACGAATAAGACATAACGTGTCCTAGAACTGTTAAGGTCGACTTTTGACATCCTTTTCTGTATCCATTGGATTGTTGGTCGTTTTTCCCGAAAATATTAAGAAGGTCGAAGATGGCGTCCCTTTTTTGATCCATTGAGATCATTCGTTGTTTCCTTAAATAGTCTCGGTGGCTTTGGTTGAGTCAGTGGGCTCCAATGTTTTATCCTTTAAGTCATCGTCACGGGTAAGAACTAACTAGGGAGCGGTGGGTATCCCCCATCCTCTTTGCATGCATGCAGTCACTTCAACGTCGTTGGGGGGGGGGGGGGTATGGGTTACTCTCTGTAGGGAGACCCAAATTATCTCAATTCTGACATGCGGTGCCTCATTGAAAGTGCACAAGAGGTGCAAGACGATGTACGAAATATGGAGGTGCGAAAATATAATCTTATAGGTAGCCCGGTTGACGATTGATATTCTATCTCTATACTCTGAGTCGGTCGTATCCTTGAAGTTTGTCTTTCAAGTTAAGACATGAACTATAAGCAAAATGTTAAGGAAAGACTCGTAAAAGCGATACGAAGACGTACAGAACGTATTATAACAATACTGTTTGATATGGCACTTATATCTTCCTATCCTATATCAAAACGTTTTTAGGGACTTTCGACGGTTACCATAGCCGTTAGCGAAAGCCCACCGTAAATGAGATTCATACACCTTATATAACGCCCCGAGTTTTTCGATCTTTTTCTAGAAAACCCACGTAGCATTACTGTCGCTAGGGTCCTACAAATCCTAGCCAGACAATTCAACTTAATCGGATTTAGAATAAGTACTAAATAAAATTACACTTAAAGCAGCGTCATACTAAGTCCACAAGTTAACTTAAATATTATACAGATATGCGGTGGAATCTTAAAATACTGTCTCAAACATATTTATTACAAACATGATCATAACTTAATCAAAATCCATCTTCATTTCTT
>JAOVYX010016284.1:0-25167 GCA_035668315.1 Drosera spatulata | reverse complement strand
CAATAGTAAAAACTTCAAGGAGAATCAATAATATATTTTCATCATTCAAGGGTTTCATATTCAGCGTTTTCTGTGTTTGTTTCACTATTGGAATATCCAAGTAAATCTGAAACTTTTTCAGGTGATGAAATCGGTTGAGACCGTTCTTCTGTGAAGGTTATTTTCATCGCTTTACTTTTATCTTTAATGGAGTTTTAATAAAGATCAATAAAATGTTTGAGAGTTTTACAAGACTTTTAGCAATGACCTTCTATTCCACAAGTATAGCACTTTTCTTTGGCATTATCCCTGGGTCTGTTATATGGAGATTTTCCCCTTCTTTGTGTCTGATTGTCATTTTGTCTTTTTCGATGGCTCACACTTCCAATCGGATTATAACGTCGATCATGAAATCTTTCACAATCACGAACACCTCCACGACCTTATCCTCCTCCGCGCCAATTGCCACTTCTAATAGCCATTGGTTCAGACAATGGGACGGAACCAACTGGACGAGCTTGAAAATTTTTCATTAGTAACCCCTGGTTTTTTCCAGCAACCAGGATCGCTAAAAGCAATTCACTATATTTAGTGAATTTCAGAATCCGATATTGATGCATTAGAGTTGTATTTGCAGGGTGAAAAATGGAATATGTTTTGTCTAACATTTCTTTATCAGATATAGATTTTTCACATAAAGTCATGCGTGAGATAATACTGAATATGACATAATTATATTCTTACACGGATTTAAAATTTTGCAACCTCAGATTATGCCATTCATACCTGATATTTGAAAAAAAGATCAACTTCTGATGGTCAAATCTTTCTTTCAAATTAATCCATAACACGTATGGATTTTTTACAGTAAGATATTCTAACTTCAACCCCTCATGAAGATGATGCCTTAGGAAAATTAGTTTTGAGCATTTTCTCATGGGATTGCTTCGTTGTTTTCCACTATGATATGTTATAGAGGTTTTGTACCTAGGTGTAATTAAATATCAAGAATTCATGAAAAGTAGTTTTCTCCTGATAGGTTTAATGTTTTGAATTCTAATTTTGTGAGGTTTTTTATAGTTCTCTAAACATATCAAAGTGATAAATTTATTAAGTTTATTTATTTTTAATGAAAATCATATACAAAAATATGGATATAACAGTTTGATGATATTAACAAAAATTTTCATTTATTATCTTTTTTTTTCATAATACTATGATTTTTTTGTAAGTTGTCTAATTTACTGATAAAAGTGATATAAAATCAATCAGATCCTACAACAGCTGATAAAATTTTTTTTATTTAATTTCACTCATATATATTAAAAAAACTTATTATTCATCATATTCTTAAAGCATGTATTTAATTACAAGGAGGAAGTAAATGATTGTTACAATATTAAGGACTACTAGTAATAATCAATAGCATAATAATTTATAAAGATTGTTTCAAATTTTATTTGCTATTTCGTCATTATTGGAGATCATTACGTTATTCGTTGTACCTTAATGAAACATACAAAAGTTAAGTCTCATCACTTAGAACAAGTACAACAACATGGAATATAAAGTTTCTCACCACTTGTGGATGAACCACATAAAAATGGGATAATCACATCAATGTTCTCGAATGAACCACACAGAAGTGACAAATCATGTCAAACTTGCGGATGATCCACATAAAAGGGATAAATCACATCAACGTATTAAAACTAATTAATAGATTTTCACACAGGCGATATTTCGTCCGGCGATGAAACCATAATTATTTTAATTAGACTATTATGATATGGATAAAAAACAAAATCAAAACATACGGATATAATAAAGTATCTTCGTTTGGCTTTCGATTTCAGATGGTTAGAGGCTCGTGCTGATAACGTGTTGTAAAACAAATGTTCGCGCAGGTTGAACTGATTCGTCGATATACCCAATTTGATTTCGTCGGACGATAAACATCAAAATTAACAAAATAATTAAACTATTTTAAAGAGAAAATATAAAGAGAGAAAAAGAGATTGTTTTTTCTTATAATGTGTACATAACACCTTATAAATGAGCTCTATTTATAGGACTCAAGATGATTAATTAACACCTAATTTTTTCACATAAATAAGATGATTAGATCTCATTAATAACCAATTAGATAAATTTCTTTAATAGTCTTAAAATAAGTGAGATCTATAAAAAAAATATAAACTTAAACATAAATATAATTATAATTGAATAATTATAATAGTTTTAAAATTAAACATACTCCAACACAAATAAAAAGCAAAGTTTACCAAACAAGTTGGCAGATTTGACATAATAGCACTACCAACTTAATTAATTTATTACCAATGGAAATTAACACATGCTTGCGCCTCTAACGTGATTAGTCATAAAAACATATAGGTTAAGAAGCACTACGTCAGTGCAACGTGATTCATAGATTACAGCTCACTCTATTCAAGTATGTAAGATAATGAACAAGTTGGTGGATTTTGTTAGATTATGTTAATCATAAGCCTCAATCAACACACGTTGACATGCCACTCATCCTATGCCTATCAATATGCTATATATTCTAAGTAGAAGAATCTTATTTCTTCCCTCTCGAATTATTTATAACAATTTAAAAAATATATCTGTTGAAATATCACGAAACGATCAAACATCATTTCTTAAAAAATTATCGTAAAATCTGAATGATAATTTAAGTTATGTATTTCAACCTTACGTTAATGGCATAATTTTTTTACGTTATTAAGACGACAAATAATACAATGATTGAGAATGTTACATAAAATATAGGATGGATAAACTACTATTATTTCTATTATATGTTGAAATCATACCTGAGTTATTACGATGCCAATCACTTAAGGACAGTTTAGTAGAAAATACGATTAATTCTCGTGATGGATCCACTTTTTAATCAATTATTGATTTATTTGAATGTTATTTTCGTTTTAGAGAACATCAAACATTTGGTATGATATCTATTAGTTACTACAGATCATCAAATATTTTCAAGATTAAGAATTTTTTCATAAATCAATAATCGTCATATCACATGAGTCGAAATGCATCATACTTATAATAGTGCTTCAATGTTGGTTCATTTTGGGACATCTAGAGTATAATTTCCACCGAAGACAGGTCACGTGTGCGTAACCCCAGCGTGAGCTTCCATCAAAGTTCACTGGGTCCAAAGCGGAAGAATAATAGCATCACAACGCCACAACAAACGCCAAACACAAAGCACCAACTTTTACTACTTCTCCCTTTCAACAACAAAACTCTCACAATCTTGTAATATTTCAATTTTGTGATCCAACCATGACTTGAAAGTTCACAACTTTCTATCTCAAAAGTTACTCAATCACCATCACTAGCCAAAACGGTATGCAAATTGGCACCCAAAAAAAGTGATGAGAAAGATATCGTTTTCGTGTTGAAACAGTATTCTTTTTAGTTTTTTCTTGGTGGGTTTTGGACTTGTGGGTCAACAATTGCATCCACAGTTGGGAAAATGGTGGAAATGAGTGGAGAATGAGGTTAATGGCTGCTGCCTAACTTATCACAGAAAAGTAAAAGGCTAAGCACCAGATCTGTGTGATTTGGTGGTTCAAACTTGGGTCTGTGATTGGTAACTTGATTCATTGAACTTGCAAGTGTTTTGAATGTTTTCATTGTTTTTTAGTGTTTTTGCAACTTGAGTTTCTCTTTTCATGTTCTGGGTATGCCTTTTTGTGGTTAAATTAAAGGGTTGTGATTTGAACCTTTTTCTCAGGCTGTGGTTGATTGGTGATTCAAGATTTGGGTTTGTGATTGATAACTTGATTCATTGAACTTGCAAGTGTTTCTATTGTTTTTAGTGTTTTTGCAAGTTGGGTTTCTCTTTTCGTGATCTGAGTATGCCTATTTGTGGGTGAAATTTGTGGTTTGTGATTTGAACTTCTTCTCATGCTGGTTGATTGGTGGTTCAAGATTTGGGTTTGTTATTGATAACTTGATCGTTCTGGATGTTTACAGTGTGTTTTGAGTGTTTTTGCAACTTGAGTTCCTCTTTTTATGTTCTGGGTATTGCCCTTCTGTGGGTGAAATTTATGCTTGTGATTTGAACTTTTTCTCAGGCTGTGGTTGATTGGTGATTCAAGATTTGGCTTTGTGATTGGTAACTTGATTCATGGAACTTGCAAGTGTTTTCAATGTTTCGAGTGTTTTTCAAGTTGGGTATCTCTTTTCATGATCTGGGCATGTCTATTTGTGGGTAAAATTTATGGTTTGTGATTTGAACTTTTTCTCAGGCTGTGTTTGATTGGTGATTGGAGTTGAGAAGTGGGTTTGTGTTGATTCAAGCTTTTTAGGTCTTGGTTTCCATGGGAGCTTGTTTTAGCTCTCAAGTCAAGGCTGAGAGTCCTCTGAATACAGGTACTTATCAGTTCTTTCTCTATCTAATTGTTACTTGTTTTTGGTGATCTCTGTGACCTGGTAACTGTTTGGATGGAATTGGGATGTAAACACTTCAGCTCAAGCAAGCTTTGCTTCGGGTGTTGAGTTTGGACGGTGACCAGCACAGATTTCAGTGAAATTATTGGTTTTTGAGGAGATTTATGCGAGTTGGTTTGTTTATTGTATTGATATCAGATTTTTCGTGTGTACGTTAGCATCGACTTGATAGTTGATTTTGTCCATGTGGGTGTGATAAGTTGTTCGGTTCAGTATGAATGATGAGTTTGTTGGGTGACGAGTGTCCTGAAGCACCAAGGCCTATGCCTTGTGCTTAATCAGGCAAGAGCTACTGGTATAAAGTGCCCATGGTGTTTGTCCCGCCACTGGGTTGCTCCAGCCCATCTTAAGCGTTCTATGTCATGCAATATACGGTTTATAGTGTCGGTTATTACCCTCCGTGCTGGGGATGTTGTCTAGGCATGTACCTTTTCCTCTTCCATGTTCGAAATATTACTTACGGCAATGACCTAGAGTTATCTCCTAAATCAATGAAGCAGTTAGACTTCCTGGTGTTGATCTTATGAAAGTTGTTTCCTTCAGAAAATAATAAGCTCCCAGAAGTTATCTAGTCCATCATTCAAGTTTAAATTTTCGTCATGATATGATATATATGTATTCATTGATTGGTGTGCAGGGGTTAGCTCCAAGAAACCAAGAAAAGAGAGAAACTGTACCAGTAGGTCAGGTAGCAAGATCTCATCAGCTTCAGCACCTGCAACTCCTCGAAGTGAGGATGAAATTCTTCAATCTACAAACTTGAAGAATTTCACCTTCAATGAGCTAAAAACCGCTACCAGAAATTTCCGTCCTGATAGTGTAGTTGGAGAAGGTGGTTTTGGTGCTGTTTTCAAGGGATGGATTGATGAGCGCACCCTTGCACCTGTCAGGCCTGGGACAGGCTTGGTGATCGCTGTGAAACGACTTAACCAAGAAGGGCTTCAAGGGCATAAAGAATGGTTGGTAAGAATATATATCTGCTTCTCTTTACAACACACCATGTTTGATCTGATCATACATTCTTATTGAAACAAAGAGACCCTTGATATGGTTTTTCATTTTCCAATAACAAAGAGCATGGAATCAAGTGGTGTCAATTGCTTATCAGAAATCACTTTTACATTCAACTTCAGTGATGGAATTTTCTCGGATTACAGTACTTTTAGCAATAATCGAAAACAATCTCTCTGTTGTCATGTAACAGAGATAAGACTGCGTAAAATTCGTCCTCCTCAAACCCTGTCCATCGACGGGATTGTCTGGGTTGTTGTTGTTGTATAGTAATTTTAGCAATACTAAGCACATGAGCTGGGCTTATAATTTTTTTTGCTGAGTCTGTTACAACCAGGCTGAGATAAACTATCTTGGACAACTGCATCACCCAAATCTTGTCAAACTAATTGGTTACTGCTTAGAAGACGAGCATCGTATGCTTGTGTACGAGTTCATGCCTCGTGGAAGCTTGGAGAATCAACTTTTCAGAAGTCTGTATCATCCCTTTCATGCTTTTAGCTGCCGTTTTTTGGTGTTCATAGCACTTTGGACGAATCTTATCTGTTTTTCCATTTATGGTGAAACAGGAGGGTCACATTTCCAGCCACTTTCTTGGGCCCTCAGGTTGAAAGTGGCTCTTGGTGCCGCAAAGGGGCTTGCTTTCCTTCACAGCAACGAAGCTAGAGTCATATATCGCGATTTCAAGACTTCAAATATTTTACTTGACTTGGTACAATCCTAATATGTCCTGATTAATACTAGAGAACATACGATTTGGTCAGCTTAAGGTGCTTTACTCAACTTATATCTCGAATCTTGAATTCCCAGAATTTTGAGGCGAAGCTATCGGATTTTGGGTTAGCCAGAGATGGTCCTACTGGTGATAGGAGCCATGTTTCCACCAGGGTCATGGGAACATATGGATATGCCGCGCCTGAATATGTTGCTACAGGTATGACTTCGTTTATCCTGGAAAGTCACAACTTTCTCTATGGAGTTACCCACTGTAAGCTTATTGATATGTTTTAGACATCTGAAGTTTCATTAGGTACTTCAATCATAGCCTAGTTCTTCCGAGTGTTTAGACACAACCCTTATGGTCATGAAAAAAGCAACTTTCTAGATTGAGCTCGTTCTTTGGCTACTTGTTTGTTTTTGCAGTGCAGGTTTATTTGGAACATGAACTTTACTGATTATTTCGTGTATCTTGTGGTTAACGGTGTCAACTCAATTCATCTTGGTTGTATTCATTGTTCTCTATGTCTGCCTGCTTGCTCTGATAATCTGCTCCATCTATCATCCTCCAGGTCATCTGACTCCCAAGAGTGATGTGTACAGCTTTGGGGTTGTTGTCCTAGAAATGTTATCAGGCCGAAGAGTGATTGACAAGAACCGGCCATCCGGCGAGCAGAAGCTGGTGGAATTCGCAAAACCTTTCATGAACAACAAGCGCAAGATCTTCCGTGTCATAGACCCACGCCTCGAAGGCCAGTACACTTTGGATCAGGCTCTCAAGGTATCCTACCTAGCCCTCCGGTGTCTGTCCATCAAACCCAGGTTAAGACCCAACATGGACGAGGTAGTCAAGGAGTTGGAGAAGCTTCAAGGCACTCGAAAGGATCAAGTCTCTCCTCGTCTCAGCCCGGCTTCAGGGAACAGTCGGGTGGGCGTCGTGCAAAGCCCACGAAGGAATGGTTCTCGGCTAGGAGAGATTAGTCCGTCGCCTAAGACATAGGACTGGTGCATTTTGTGCAGTATTTTGAGTATTTTCTGGTGTCTGTTAACCTCTGTTTAGGTGCGGTTTGTATAGGCCTTGTATCCTTTGTTTTGTTTAAAACCCTGACATATATCATGTGCATGGTAATTATTTTCCACTTCATTTTTGGTATCATAATAAAGTTGTTGGTGGATTGGTATATGACTTCTAAATTTTCAGTACTCACTTCATTGCGTTACATGGCTTAGGATTGCCTGCTGTGTTGTTCTTAAACAGCACAAAATCCCACGGCGAGGAATGCTGCAGGGGAGTTGCAGGTTTTTCTTACTTTTGGATGAATAGGATGAAAACAGCAGATTTGTTATCCAATTTTGAACAGTCGTCGTAGATCATTCGTGTGTAATATGTACTGCTATCCGTACGATGGATACAGAGGAAACTTGTTGCTGGTATGTTATGTTGCCAGGAACTATCGAAATTGTAAGGACGATTTCTTATACTTATATGGCTGCCATAATTGCCCAAAAAGAGTTGAAAAATATGTTCAAAGTATGAGAAAAGATGTCTTGTAGAAGAATTTAAGACACAACAAACAAAAATCTTTATCAAAGGAGCCAACGAATTCTGGGCAAGGACTTCGTCGGGCTGAATATATAAAATAAAAGAGAACAAATTTCCTGGTTTGATCAGATTTCGTACAGGATAAAAAAAATTTAGAAATTCAGTAGTATTAAATTCTCAAGATGCTAGGATAAAAAGCAGAATGCTTGATCAAATTTCATACAGAAACGATCAATCTTTACAACATATTAAAGTGATATGATCATTAAGGTGGGTACATTAGCAATATTAAGAGATAAACACAACATTGATCACATAATCGCATAGAATTCCTCCTGGCTTCTTTATATGCTGACGTCTCTTTTTACACTTGATAATTAAGTTTCCATGTGAGATGACTTGTTCATATAACTAATCCACCAGGGTTAGGTATATCCTGTGAATTTATAAACATTATTCCATTCATTTCCCTTGAACTTCAACCTTTGACCTTCTAGGCTTATTCATATGCTTGCAAATATAAACCACCTCTGCTTCAGCTTTCATGCAAAAAAAGGACAGGAAACCCAGAAAGGGAAAAGAGGGCGTCAGGGAGAGAGAGGGAGACGACGATAAGGATCATAAGATGGGAGCGACTGGTAGGCTCGAGGTGCTTCTGGTGGATTGTAAAAGCATCAGAAATATGCGATTTCTCGGTATGCAACTCTATTCTTCTTATTATTTATTGTATAACATTGGAACCGGAAGTCATTATCCGCAAGCTGCGCATCAATTCCATGCATTAGGTTGTTCCATTTCTAAACTAGAACATCCTTCCACTAGGATTTGAGCATTGACAACCGGGATGGACCTCCTAGGGTTCTAATTTTTCATTTGTAAAGCTTAATTCATGTGTTGTTTACATAATATGATGCGGCATAAATTCTCAGGTAAAATGAGCCCGTATCTGATTGTTCGATATGGGAACCAAGAAAGTAAAAGCAGCATCGCAAAAGGTAAGGAAACATACCTGAGTTCTTAGCGTGCCATTCTTGTTGAATTTTTGCGCTATTTCTAGTTTATTTGGGCAACGGAAACCTGAAGTTCGAAGGAAAATGGAGGGAAATTCATAAGAGAAGATGGATGAAACTCCCAGGCAAAAACACCAGGGAATGCGTACTTGAGGAAGAAGAAAAGGGGTCCTTGCTTTCAACTGATCAAACTAGTTTCGAGAAACAAAGACAAGTTATTTACATGGTTAAAATTAAGCCAAGATCAAATGCCACATTTAATGATTAGCTTCAGGAATTAACTTCTCGACGGGGTATTCTTACGTGCATTATCATGGTGGTTATGTCAAAAGGTTTAAACAATTGCTTATCTGGAGGAAGAATATTGCAGGGCAAGGACGAAACCCAGAATGGAACGAGACGATTGAATTTGACGTAGACTACCCGGGCGATTCAGTTCACAAATATAAGCTTGTTTTTCTGATCATGGACAAGCACAAGTGCTGCGCTGATGAATTCAATGGCGAAACCAAGTACGTTAACCTTTCAATCTAGACATGTACCATTCGCTTACTTGATTTACTTGTTCAATCACAATTTAGAATCTTAGAATCAATCGATTTCTTAATTCTGAGCTAAACATAAAACGACTTATTATGTCATGCAGGGTTTACCTGAAGGATGTGATTTCATTAGGTATAGAGAATGGTAAAATGGCAATTCACCCAACAAAGTACAGGGTTGTTCTTCCGAACAAGAAGTACGCCGGAGAGATTAAGGTGGGCATCACATTTATCCCGAATGATTCGAGCTGATTTGAACTAAAGAGGAAAGAGTATTTGTTTGTTGCTTATTCTTTTATGTAACAGACATGTATATTGCTTATACACACGGCAATTTGGAGTTGTCGTAGCATGCGATAAGAGGACAGAGTGTTTATGCTCATGCACCCTAAAATTTGTAACCTCTACCATTTGTGTAAATCAAGCATTATACGCATTATTGTTGGATTAAGAGCAAACAGTCCGTTTACCACTTGGTTCTTCATTATGTGAAATCTCAGAGCGCAAAAATTATCAGTTAATAGATCAGACACTTATCTCAAGAATATTTCAATGTGATTGTAGGATTAACACCAGCAATTTTCATGCAAGTTAGTGAAGGGTTAAAAATGACAGTTCAAACCAGAAGATCGTAGTGGTTCCTGCCACTATAAAGCAGCCTCACGACTTGTCTTGCCTTCCTTTTCCCTGAACCTTTGCGATATTCAGCTCCATACTCAGCGATTGGAATGAATCCTGATCCTCGACTATTCTTATGCTGCAAAACATGAAGTCACACCAAAACAAATCAGCCCACACTATTTGAACTCTCTTAATTAGGTCAATTCAGGTCATATACAACTAGGGGTTTTTGACTTGCAAGTGCTTATGAGTAATAACTATGAGCTGAGACTAATTGTGATCTTCAGAATAACTACTAAGAGATATTTAAGAGCCTGTTGGACTGACGATAAACTTTGATTGAGCATTTTCCAGGAAATGTTCACAAGCAGGCGCCAAACAGGCGCTACATGTTTTGAAACTCACCTCGCGCTCCGGAATGTAAACAGTTATTGGCTGCTTACACAACTTCGAGAGTACCTGACAGAAGCACAGCAGTATAAATAAAAAATGACAGCATAACAAGAAGATGAATATCTGCAACCAAGTTAAGTTGCGTTTTTACCTTGCCTTTGATATTCATATCAACTTTGAAAGCAGGGATCACAAACATTTCTAGAAAACAAGAGTTTGTCATGTACGTGCCTATATTAGGAAACATACTGGATCGAAGAAGTACTCTTAAGATTAGTTCAGGTCACCATGTGTGGCCAATTTTGCATTTCCATCAGGTACATTCATTTCCCTCGAACATTTTTGCATTGTCAAAAGAGCATTGCACTTCCCTAAATAGAATCAAATAAAAATCAACAGAGAACTTACTAGCAGCTCTGACTCCCCTCCCCAGAAGTCAGCTCGTCCTATTCTTTGGCAGTAACTATTAAAAATTAAAACAAGTCAATAACCACTTCGTAGCTGAACCACACGAGGCTCCTATGAGAAGTGAAAATCTGAAAAAGAGGAAAACAGATACCAAGCAAGCATACCGATTCAGTGGCTCCTCTACGGTAATAGCAACAAGTGCTTCTTTGTGTTGTTTTTGTTCTCTTTCATCATCACACATGACTTCTTTCACAGCCAATCTCAAGTCATCTGCATCAAGCGGGACAAAGAGGACATCATAAGGCAAATACTAAAAAAAAAAAATTCCTCACATGAGTTCAAATGTTCAATCAAGTATTAACCTCACTTATCACTTTGGGAACCTCTAGGGCCAGGACACATCCATGCCGACAAGAACACTTATAAACAATGATCCGGAAATCACATATGATGTGTAGATTATAGGAAAAACATACATGAATTGAGTTTCCCACATGGAAGGTGCTCAACGAAATGGAACAGCACATTAAAAAAATCAATGACATATCAGCTTCAGATTTTAGGCTGGGATGTAAGCTTTATCCATACATGTGGATATCTGCGCAAGGGCTAACTCCTTGGTTATTCCAACCAACCAAATAGGATCACATGTACAGCAATAGCTATGCGTCTTTACATGAACTGCATTGTTTGTCTCATCGTAAATGCCGCATTTGAGACTAGGCTAGTTTATATTCATTATAAATTTGAGCAGAGATCGTAGCATTACTCTATTCAAAGTCTTTTTGACATCTTGAACAAAATCAGAAGAACATAGAAAATGCAAACAAGTGAACAATACCAGCATCCTGTCTCTCCTCGTGTGATGTAAGAGCCATACCCTTGTTCTCAGCCATGCCTCTAACCTGATTATCCCTCAATCTATTAGATCAAGAAGATAAAAATAACACCTTTTCTGAATACCTCTTCATTCTTGAAGTTTTGTCACAAATCGATCAGAACAAGATAATTGCTTTAGCAAGTGCACGCATAGGTGAGACACATGCAAACTTATCAATCTAAGTCATGCGAGCAGAGAAACCATCAGATCAGAATTCTGATCAGTGATCACAAACAACATTCAAACAATAGTCACATCTATTGGTCTCAATGAAGCAAAATTCCACAAATATAACAATCCAAGGCAGAGCTTGAAGGATAACGTTACTTTCAGGACAGTAATACAAGCATCTATTGGTCCCAAAACGATGACTCACAGGAAATTCCAAAAATGATTGCTAGTCTCATCACATGTTTTCTTGTTACACAGCGAATTCATCCTTTATCTCACTTTGTGCATCAACTCTATGGTAGAGTGACACAATTTTTCTCTATCTTCGTCTAATATTCTCTTTAAGGATAATCCATATCGTATTTCAAAATTTTCTTTTGAACTTTTTCATGGTGATCATTTACCCTTTGACACAATGAACACTCTACGAAGGACATTTTATCTCCATCCGTCATTTACTTCCACCAAACGAAACCCAAGCAAAGATTTAATATTATCATTGTACACAAAACAAGTTCTGAAGAGGGCATGATTTGAAGAGTAGGACAAACAATGTGCCCGAAGGTTTAATCGCTTATATTTGATCCAACTTTGGTTGGATAATTTAGCCTGAATACCATCCATCCTAAACTACCCACCAACTTGTCAGATATAGAGCATGTCTCCTCAATTTGAAGAGAACAAATTTAACCTATAACCTATGGAACAACTAATTCTCAAGGATGTATTGGTCATGGGTATAATTCTCAACGGAAATAACCTCTTAGTTTGCTAGACAAGGCTGTATACATCCTCGTCTTCCCAATTCTGCTATAAACAAGAACCTTTGGCACTGTGTAAGAATACATGAGTTTCACTCATAAAAAGAAAGCTTAGTCCATCGTATCCCGAAAACAAATGCAGCACACATTCAAATCAATGCCCCAAACAACAACTAATTTCTGATACGGGATTTTTAGCTCCCATCAAGCAAGGTCTCGACTCCGAATCTTGTGAATGGAAAAAAGAACCGGCATTGTTACAAATTTGCGCAAAATTCATCCCGAAACAACACAGAAAGAGCAAAAAAGAAGAAGGGATTCAAAGCACAAACCAGAGCACGGAACATGCATCGGCCATCCCCAGTAATCCTCTTCACATCAAACCTCTCCACCTTCTTCATCGCACCCGACTCCTCCTCCTTTCCCCTACATCAAACCAAACCCTAACCAAATCAAATCAACACCAGTCGTTACAATCCCATATCCCAAGAATTACTCTCTCATACTCACAATGACACCCCGATTCGGGCGAAGAATCGAGGATTGCTACACATCGACAACGAGATCGGGAATCCGAGAAAGGTTGATGGCGGGGTAGGAGATGGGACGAGCTCGAAGCGGGCGGTTCCGGTTTGGAGATTCTCGAGGATCGTCGCTGCAAGGGAAAGTGGAGTTTGTGGTGAGAAAGCACACAAAGTGATTGAGTGAAGAAGCGAGGGAGTGATGGAGGAAGAGAGGGGAAGATGATACCGTTGGATGGATTCGTCGCCATGGATGGGTTATCAGTAGGACGAGAGTGCTGGAGCCTCGAGGTCCACGATGGAGGGGTTAGTTGGACTCTTGGAAACAATCCATGAGTTAACATGTTAAGCCCTCAGTCTTAAAAAAAAGTTTACAGGCATGTTGTAATGTACATTATTCGATATGAATTATCTTGATCTATATATTTTTGCATTGAATGACATAGTTGGTATTACGATTAATATTTTATGATAAATTAGTTTATTATTACGATTCTTTTTTTTTTTTTGATGTGTTTGGTCATTTTTCAATTTCAATTTTATGCTTCGTGCTGATTTTTTATTTTGTTCGTAGACGTCAAATATCTTACTTACAGTAAACTTTTGATATCGTTTGTTCATATCCTTTTCAGTAAAATTGATTTGAAAAATCTACTATCTTTTAAGCAATTTTGAATTCTTCTAATGATTTTATTGCTCAATGAATTCTTACCTCTTTGTTATGAGTTATTGGTTGAGTCCCTGATATACCCACTTGTTCGACTTCTTTATAGAAAAGGACCATCGTGACGGTTGCTGTGTTAGGAGACAAGGAGCTGATCCGATGGATGAAGATAGCGATCAACGGAAACTATCCGTTATGAAGCTAGATGGCATATAAGAAGGTTATGTCAATATGGATGGCATTCTCAGGAGACATCGTGGACTTGCAGTACGGTATGACCCTTAAACAAACTACTCTTTCATTGTGATGATTCCTTCACACAAATGATGCATGTAGAGATTCTAGTTATTCCGATTCTGCTTTGAATACTGCGCAAGGGGCAGTGGACTCGCAGCATGAATAACCGATCACAGCGAGAGAATGACCGACATTACGGTCCACAATGATTCAACCTACTAAAATATTGTTTGTACAACACAAAAAATTATCCTGAGGTACATGTACACATCTACCTTTCTGACTGCTTTACAACATAGATAACATCAAACATGGACTCCGCAACTAATCATGTTCAGACTCATGTTGTGATAATGGTTAACATCTTTGGAAAAATTAACCGGGATATGAAGAACTTCACCTTCGTCTACATGAGCCAGAAACATCTGAGCAATGCCTCGGCCATCCTGCAAAAATTCACCCAACAAACAAAGAGTAATAGTAAGGTTGATTAGGGAAGATAGGATACAAGAACACACCAAGTTTCTTTGCTTGTGGTAAAGATCAGATTGAGCGCAGCAAATTAGCAATGATAACCATAGCACCGCAGTTAACTGATGAACAAACAATTGAAAATTTCATATTGAGAGATCATGCTGATCAAGTTTTGAATAGGAGATACTACATTTAAGCAACAAAAATGTGCTTAGAACCATCCGCACAAATGCTTGCGTGAAAGTGATATAGGCACCACAGCATCTCCAATCACAAGATCAAGGCAAGTGTGGAGCATTTGAAATACCTCATTAGGAAAGCTTGATTAGCTACTATACTTTGACTACTATGACGAGTCATCCATAGTAAAGCATATGAGGATGCACCTTTACCTACATAAACGAGGATACAAAATAGCATCTATATCAATTTTTATACCAAGTGGTGTATGAATGGAGAAATGGCTAGAAGCACCGGTTGGAGAAAAGCATTACCAAACGAAGACGATAGAACAGATCTGCAGTACTAAAGGACAGAGATGCACGACAATCATTCCTCAGGCGGTCTTTCCTCGTCAAACCATCTAGGGGGATCAAATCCAGATCCACCTGAAACAAGAAAAGGATATGGTTTTGGACACAGGGCATATGCATATACATATGACCAAAGAATAATCTAGGACTCAAGTCTCACTGAGTGATATAGCTCATGATCCTCTCTTCTATCATGTATCGTGGTGAAAGTGCACATTATTAATTAGCAACAGGTCCATATCATTTTTAATAATATCATACATTTTTTTTTCAGCCTCACCCTTTTGCTTTTTCATTTCACAGAAATCTTCTGATATCTTGACTCTTCTCATAATTGCACCTTAAGCCTACTTACGACAGCATAACTCAGACATCTTTCCTACATTTCTCATCAATCTAAAAGTCTTGAAATGAAGATTGTAGAGCAATGAAGCCTCGAGGAAGGGTCACTACGTTAAAGTCCCTTGCAAGTCTAAACACTATGCCTAGAGCATTAACATAAACGGGTTTCATGACTTCACCAAGACACCAAACCACGACTCCCAGTAGGAAGAAACATAAACAAAACATAGCTCAGTTACAAAACTATCAATGGATAGGGATACTTGTAGTATAATACCAAGGGGGTTGCAGCGGCAAAGGCGCCAAGCAGTCAAGATAGTACCCTTCACAACCCCATATTCCTTGTATGCAATCATTGAATACTCGCTGCACGACGGTACATAACGACAGCTTTTCGGCAGCAATGGCGAAATTTCCCCTGTCCAAATTGATCCAATCCATGATTAAAAAGAAAAAAAAAAAACCACCCAAAGCAACAAAAGACTAACAAGAGAAGAACCAAGGCATGCGACACTCACTCTTGTAAAACTTAAGCATGGAAAGCGCAGCTTTGACTCCAACACTATTCACTTCCTCCTCTGATTTACACCAAAACCCCATCATCAGCATCAGTGTAACTCAACATCCTCAAGGTCTATAGGGCATACTTACAGTCTTCTTTACACAAATGTACCCAAAAAAAATAAAAAAATAAAATAGTTTTTCATTTCTAAGCATGAAACAGTCCTAATTTTCTTTTCTTTGCGGATGACGTCTGATACCATTGTTACCAAAATCTCTCCATCTCATTCCACTTTGTATAACCACAGTAGCTTATCCAAGTGAGACTTCGTAATGAAAAGTCCATAGGATCAAGTTGACAACCAAATTCCTCAATTTCCAGGGGACGAGTTAAGGCTATAGAACAAACACGTCTGTAAAAAATGTCATGGTCATAGGTTTAACTCTCAAAGGAAGAAAACCTATCAATATGCTAGAAGATTGTGTGAATCCTTCTACGATTCGAGCTCTAAATGGGCGCCTTTTGGCATTGTGTAAGTTGATACCTTCATACACTGAGTTCCTACATACCCGTACATTGTTCCGCATAACAACATTGCGACCTGATGGCCTGTCTTTGTCCTTTATTGGTTATATGATTCTAAGAAGAACAATTACTATGTAAGAAAAATGATACCGCAAACTCGTTCATTGACTAATCAACGATGGAGCACACCGGTGATTCGGCGTTGTGCCCCTAAAACCACTTATTTCACAGAGTTTGTAAACCGGAGTGTGACAAAGAGAGCACGATTATCACCCCTTTCTAATTTTCCTTTTTAAGTTCAGTTCTTCATTGTTCTCAATAAAAGGACAACAGATCTCTAAAAAGAGTATCAGTGCCAGCCCGTCCAATCCTCATTACCGGTCGCTACCAAGAACCATTTTACAAGTTCAGAACTCATCCCACAAACCAACACATGTTCAGATGTTCTTCTATCGTGCTTTGACCTCATTCGCACACATCCTAGGAAACTTTCTTTTAACATGAGCTAAAAAAAAAAAAAAGAAAGAAAGAAAGCTTGCACCTTATTGATTTAGACAGTAGTATCAAAGCATTTAAGCTATTTGTTGGTTGTGTTACAGTATCACAAACATTCCTCATTCAATATACACGTCCTAACTTCGAAGATGAAACAATAAAAGATAAGAGAAAAGACCTGGTTCTGTGGTTCCCTCTCCTCCGGGTTCTCCAACTCGGCTAAAAACTATGGAATCTCGATTTCGCCGAACACGATCACTCTGCAAATGAGAACACCCGGTTCAATCTTGTGTGCACTATATCAACATCTCTTTGTATTGTATTGAATTCTCGACTTTCTTGAAACTCACCAAGTAAATGGACGACAAGTAGCGGCGCCGGTGTTGCGTTGCAGTTGAAACGAGTGATTGGGGTTTGGGCCGAGAAAGGGTAACCAAGTAACAGTCGATTGGCGAGAGCCGATGAGTGTGAGAGTGGAAAGCGATGGCCGTTGTCGCCATTTCCGACCTCCACGAAGGCCTCAAGAATATCAGATAAGTTATCGTGAGATATCAACATATGGAACATACAAATTTGTTAAAAGTTTCGGTTGATTTAAAAGAGTCTTAAGATTTGTGGGTTATTCATAAGATCCAGGATTTCTTTGTTACGAAGCTTAAAAAAAAAATTCTTAAAAATAACAAAAGAATCTTTATAAAAAAATATAATTTGTAACTACGAAATTAAAGTCAAATTGAGACCAGTAATTACAGGAGTGTAAAATATTCTCTTTTGTTCTATGCGTGATTGCAGTGTCAAGTACTATGCAAAGTTGTACGGTAGTGTATGGCTACAGTTATGAAACGATAACCCTTATGTCGCAACTCATACACATCCAGTCTTGGATCTTACTCTGGTTGGCTCAATAGCGACAACAGTATAACCAGCACGGATGTTCAAATAGCGGTATCCTGCGGTTGAAGGCTTACAAATACTACCAAGCAACGGAGAACACATTAAATGTGACAAAATGACAACATAGTTTTGCCATTTCTCAAAGATCGAGTAGGAGTTTCGAATTACAGTGAGATAAATCCCAAATATCAACTTGAATGATGAATTACTTCAAGAACAACAATGCTGTTTGGGGGCGGGACCATACTGAGTATATTAGTTCCTCATGAAGGCAAGACTGAGTAACTCTTCAAGAGTATCTAGATGAGATGAAAGTGAAACAATAGAAAATGTGAAGTCGTCGTGCTTCAAAAACGAGCAGTGACTTTGGCAAAGAGAGCTTTGAAATCCGTGGTTGGTGTGCCAGCTCCTTCCGGCTTTGATGCCAGATCAAATGCCTTGAACTTGGCTTCTTCAAATTGCAGCGCCTGTCAAAATAGATCAATGAATTTTATGAACAGTATGCATCGTGTCTTGCTAGGTTAAACAGATGTCTGGATTATACTCATAGGAACAACCTCGCAGCTAATTTCTCTTGCCCAATTTTTCACGGTGAGGCTCGGGTTAATTTCTCTTGCAATAACAAATCTCGGATGAAACAGAACCGAACGGCGAACAACTTTCAAGGAAAAAGAAAAAAAAAACATTGTTTTCAATACCTGAATGCATACTTCTGCCACATCAGCTCTAGGAATGGCTCTTGTATCTGTCTGCAGAAGCTCATCATCTTTCCCTACAAGCAATTCGCGAAGTCCTCCTGGTTTGTCTTGCAAGCCTCCAGCTCTGTTTCCAGCAAACAATTCGATCTGCTTACTTCAAACTACTTTCAACTAGCGACATAACTTCAAATGGAATGCAAGACTTGTTTTAGTATTTACTGTTGATGCTATGCCACTTAAGTAATACCACATGGAATGGGACAAGCAGAACTCTTCCTTGCAATTATATATTTATAAGATACTAGCTTCCAGAAATATGCCAAACTAGGCTAAAGAAAAAGTACCTTATGATTGTATATGGTATCCCAGAGTCGGCTAGATATTGTTCAGCTTTCCTTTTCCAAATCTGCACGATAATTAAGTTACTCAAGCTACATGGTATCATCCAAACACACGGAATAGAGCTCTTGAGACCAAAAGTACAATATGACCACTAGAGACCATACTAAGGTAGTCATAAGTCCAATACAACCATAAGCCAATTCAATCCTGGAATCTGATTTTACCAAGTCTCAACTGTTAACTACTATAATCTTGACTCTGATAACAATGGACCAAATATTTCAGTTTTTTCCAATGCGGAAATGAAACTTCTAAACAACATGCTGAAAACAGACCAATATGTTTCCGTTCCCCAAGCTGTTGAGCATATGGTTAGGGTTCATTCCTCCCATCGATCCCACCAGCACGATGTGCTTAACTCCAGCAGCTTTTGCTGCAGAGATGGATTATTAGGCATGTAAGGAAAGAGAAAAGCATGCACATTGCACTATGGGTATGATTAAAAGCATAAATGTGAAAGAAGGAAAAAGAAAAACGAGAAAAAAAAGTAGAAGAATGGAAAAAAGCTGGTATCACAACCTCCAAGTGGTTAGGCATTGCTCTTTTAGGATCTAAAAATGATCAAATGACTGACAAGCGAAAACCATAGCATTACTCGAAATGCTGTTCGATGACTTATCATACGACAAAAGAAGATAGTCGGGTAACATGAATTAAAGTCATAGGAGACACAAAGGGCTTATACCTTACACATTGGCTTTAGACTTTGCGGCCTCATGCTTAATGATTTACACAAAAAATAAATTCCTATTTGCATACATGGAGCTAGACTTGGTGTCAAAGACAACCTGTTGGTGTCAAAGCAATTTCAATGCAGTTTACCACATTGAACGAGTGAAGTGTCTAGCCAGCCAACCTAGTTTGTCCCTATCACAATTTATATAGACCTTTGACAGAAGTGATACCGGAGGAAATGTACAAGGTATGTAAAAGGACAAAAGATTCTCACCAGCATGTATTTGATTTTTCTGCCCAATCCAGTCCACCTAAACAAGCATAGAAAATCATTTCAAAATCAACTGAAAGCAGTAAACTTAAAAACTACAATCACAAATATGCAAATAAGTAAGCACCTGTTCAGGGTATGCTCCCTCGTCGAAGTAAAAATCTGGTCTTCCTTTTGTGGGATCTGATCCAGGTTTCATTTTGGGGACTGCACTAGTGAGGATAATAAGAGCATCGATGCCCTCAAGTGCAGGGAGGATGCTATCCGTGTTTCTGATGTCCCCGACAAAAACATCATCCGCTCCTCCAATCTGATCCTTACTCTCAGGCGTACGCACCAATCCTCTTCCAATGAACTGCGTTGACCTCTCCTTTAACTTTTTATACACTATCTGGCCTGAAAATATATGAAACAAAGAAAATCTTTGAGTATCTCATATTCCCAGTTATCAAGAAGAAAAATTACTCTCCATGAACCAAAGAATTCCATGCTTTTATCAAAGACAGCCTTTCTGTTTTGCAGTTTACGACTTCATGAAAAGCCTTGGCAGCTATGCAGGACTAGCGAGCAGAGAAGCCTAACAATGATTCTCTTCTTCAAATTTGGCCAATTTGAAAAGAGATGTGATGTCCTGAAGAATCCACCTATACTCAGAGTTAAGTTTACATAAAGACCTTAAAGGTCATTCCTACACCAAAATAAACCGGATCAAATTATAGGTTACCAAGGGCTACTGATGGAACGGCTGACTTATTGTTGAGTATAAAGCTCCAGTTAGGAACGAAACAAGTTGATCACGACTCAAGGGACGCTACAGGAGCTTCACAAAAATGGTTACATAAAGAAGAATGAGATAAGTTCTGACAAGGGGTACAAAGTCGTACTAAACAATAAAACCTGCGGACTACTTCCCATGACTTAACCCTGCACCATCTGATTCTCAGGGACGAAACCATATCCAATCAGAAATTATCTAGGTCCATCTTCCACTCAATTGTGAATAACCAAAATACTACCCTAAGGGTTACTGATCAAATGACTCACTGATAGTTTGGCGTAAGCTTGAATTAACAAGTTTCTTTTTGTATCTTATTATGGTTTATGATTCATTTTCCGCCACAACAAATGCGAAATTCAATATAGATTGTGATTTTTATGATAATTTCTTTGGGTTTGATTTCATCATATAATGACAAGTAAAAATTATAAATCTATAATGCACTATTCTATTAGCTTTCATTTATTCATTCTTTCTCACTTAATATGGGAGAAGGTGTTCGAGTACTCTCCTACAAGAAAGCAGAAATGCTTTCGCTGATCTAGACACCAAAAAAGGAGCAAAGGAATTTGTGGCTGAACTATGAAAAACATTGAGTGATGCTTACAATACTTTCTCAAGACACATGTTTTGTGTAATTTGTGTGTGTATAAATACGTAATATAAGTTGTATGGTTTGATCTGTGTGTTATGTAAATTTTAGGTTCGATTGACATTGTGTGATTTATATGCTATCATTTTCTCTATAAATACTGTCAAGTGAAGTTGACTGAGTGGTAAGCTTCTCACCCCCCAAGTATGAGGTCAGGGGTTCGACATCATGATATCATTTACCCTGTGCAACGCACAGGCATATTTCTTGTTCTAATATACATAAGGTTGCTCGTCTCGAGTCTCGACCCAAGCCATAAGATTCGATCCGATACAAGAAAATCCCACATACAGAATCCCAAATCCTAGAAGACCCAAAGCATGAAATCTGCCCCCAAGCATAAGCCAATCGAACTCACTTCTCATTCTGACACAACCAAATCCCCCATTCGTAAACTGATTGAAGCAACGATTGATTAAAAACAAGTAAAAAATCAAAATAAACTCAACACAATAGTGATGTAAAGACAGGGACAGGGGGAAAGGGTAGAAGAGTAAATGTTCGAACCAGTTCGGCCGCCGGCGCCGGTGACGAGGACTGTGGTCTTGTTCAATTCCGCCATCGAAGACACTCGTTTCTTCGACGATTTTCGGGAGCTAAAAGTCCTAACTGACGCTAATGTAAACGAGGAGGGACTGTTGCCGGATTGGCATATCCATTCATAACTACCAGCCCTTTGTCTATGGAATTAAAATTGAAAAAGAAAATTAACCCTTCATTTCTTAATCCTAATGATATCCTCTCAATTAAATGAAATACCTAGGACGGATATGAAAATTTATATATGTGTAGAATTTATGTAAATTTTGATAATTTTTTTTATTTTTTAATATTTATAATTGTTTAATTTGATACGAAAATTTATGTGTATGTTGAATTTTTATGAAATTTGATGAAAAAAAATATTTTTAAGTTATAATGGGGTTGTTGTAAAAAAAGGTAATGGACATATTGTAATAAAGCATGATTTATTTGATTTTATTTACATTAAAACTTTGCTAAAAAGAAAAGGTTGTTAGTATGTTGAGACGTTTTAAGTTATAATGAGATTGTTGTAAAAAAAGGTAATGGACGTACGGTAACAAAACACGATTTATTTAATTTTATTTATATTAAAAATTTGCTAAAGAGAAAAGGTTAACAGTATATTGAGACGGTGTAAAAAGAAAAATGTTACATGTATTATGGGATAGAGAGAGTATTGTTTTAATGATGATGAGATTATTATAACAAAGAGAAGTTAATGAAGTGTATAATAACGAATAAGATAGATTTACTATTTTTATGTGAAAAGATTATTAAAAAAAAAGTTTCGTTTATTTTGAAACGGTTCAAATAAATAAAATATTTTATTTAGTATAAACAAAGGGATTACAACATTTTGTTTCGATTGGAGTCCTTAATTTATATTCTGTCCGTTAAAAAAAATGTAATATGGACTATCATTGGACAATTTTTTCATTTAAAAATATTAAACTATTATTATTTGTTATCGTATATTTCACGGCCTTTTTTTTTTACAAATATTATATTAAAGCACACTATCACTACAAAAATATATAGAAGTTTTATTAAAATTCATAAAATTAAATTCAACTCGCACAGATAATATCGGTTGAAATTATTTGATTTATCCTCGATAGGTGAGAGTATCATAAAGTGGGAGTATAACTTGTGAGTTTTTCTAACGATGATGATGATATTTATGTAACACCTGATTGAGGATTAAAAAGGGTTGAAATCTTTTTTGAAAGTAGAAATAAAAACAGATGTTGCAATCATGAAAAAAAGGATAAGAATCATAGATCTAAGATGGATAATCATCTTAACAACTCGGTGTTTAACTTGAAAAACTAGTTATTAGATGTGACACTAATTTTTTTTATTTTTCTTTACATTTTTTGTCTAATATAAATACAACACTTTGACCGTGTACGCATATCAATGTGAATTTTGACTCGTGTAGTTGAACGATCAAAATATCATTTTCGTAAAAAATTTCAAAAACACAAAAACCGATAATATCATAATTTTGTCGCATCATTAAGACGAAGAACGAAACTCCTTAAAATATGTGTTTAATAATATAAAAATTAAAATGTTATATGTATATTTGAACGAAAAGAGTATATCAAAGTGACACGATATTTTAGTATATCAAAATCTGTTTTTTCAAAGGTACTGAGCTCATTTAGACTCAGTTCAATGTTTTTTATTTTTTGTTTTTTTTAACTCAATCAGTGTTTCTTATGTTCCCTCAATCAATTCATCAAAAAATATCATAAATAACATTTTTTACCTTTCGAGACATAAGTAACACTTGAAAAAAAAATATTATTTAACATATATTTTGTTGAATTTTGATAGGGAATTGATATTTTCAAGACAAAAATAATTTTTTTCAAGACAATGCATTCACAAATATTTGATAAAAATATTCTCTCTCACAACTTGTCTTGATAATAACAAATCCGCCCTTGAAATAGCATTTTTCTTTTAGTATAATATCAAACAATATTCGATCGTGACTCATCACATATAAAAACATATAACTTATATATATAATTACCTAAAGGGCCACTTTTTCAATCTATTTTTTACTCAAAAACCAACCAACTATTTTTATTATGAAAAAGACCATAATCCAAATATCATAGGAATTTGTCATATAATTGCCCATCATTGAAAAAGGAAACAAATCTTCCAAAAAAAAAAAAACCCACATATCTTCATTATTGAGGTACAACAATTTTATATAGGAGTACAACTCTAATAATACGATAGCGTACGCCATGATAATTCTTATATTCAGGGATACAATAAAATTTACACAAACGTACAACTTTTTCGAACCTTCAATCAACACACCACAGCAGCGCCTTCACCCACTGCTCGTACCTTCCTCGACGACGATGAAATCAGCAACGCATCACCAATCAACCATCGTCGCTCCATCGTCGCCACCACATAATTTATCTCTTCGCATGACCCATCGACCACCTCCTGTCAAGTCGTACAACCACGAATTGCAATACGTCTTCGTCAGAATTGCAGTTCGTCAGAATTGTCCGAATTGGAGTACGTCTTCGTCGGAATTGCAGTTGTATCTGTTTGTACTCCTTCATCATCAAACCAACCTCAACACCCGACGACTCCAACCCACCATCACCCACCGTCGGAAACAGATCCGAAGAGGTCGAGCCAGAGCAAACAACCCCGATAACCTGCGAATTCGATAAACAAATAACACCCCACATCGATTCCCTTCAACCCTCCACCTGCGCACTTAACAATCGACAACCCAACACCATCACCACCAGAATCTATACACCCAGACCCTTCACCCGTCGAAACCTACAACCCAGTCCCGATCATCACCTTCCCTGAACCTGAAACAACCACCTTCACCCTTGCTCGCACGAATCCAGCTCCATCCCCTTCGAAACCATGTCCAGGCGATGGTGACAGCGGCCAAGGGACGATGACGATGGGACGACTGCAACGGCGATGATGGGAGAGATGGGGGAGATGATGAGGAGTGCGGAGATAAAGGAGATGAGGAGAGATTTTGGATTTTTTTTAAATGTATTTATTGAAAGAGATGAGGGTAAATTTGGTATTGATTTTTTTGAAATTTGAATAGTGGCGTTCTACGTAATAAATATTAATTGATTGCTTTTTGAGTAAAAGAGATTGAAAAGTAGCCGCCTTATGAACCAACCTTGGTTGGTCTAATGGTGTTCGACTCAACCTTCTTCTTGAAGATCTTGGGTTCGAATCCCACTACCCTCAAAATCCAGGTTGGCCACCCGCGTTGACTTCGTCAAAGTTTTACCCGATGCTAGTGAGGGGGGCGCCTTGTCAGTGTCCGAGGGATTAATCGAGGTGCGCGCGATGTCACGGACGAGCTAAGTGGAGAGGTTGATTTCAAGAATTCTCTAGAATTCTCCACAAAGTTCATGACTTCTCCA
>JAOVYX010016283.1:0-25169 GCA_035668315.1 Drosera spatulata | reverse complement strand
CATCAAAACTAATCAACACATCCCTACTAATGAACTACTCGCACATAAGCATTAAACAAAGCATGGAAAGGAGCATAGAAATGAAAACGAACATTCTACAAAGATTAAATAACTGAGAACGAAGGTTTTACAGCACACTGCGCGTTCTAAACTAATGTCCAAACAAATCCTACGCGTTTGTGGATCAAAACTCTTCCAAATTCCCTCTAAGGCTCGTCCTCTTTGCGTCTCGCCTCCCCTTGATCGCCTCTGCCATTCTGGAGCGTTTTCTCCTCTGTATCATACTTAGAACAACCCTAGGGAACGTATTTATAGGCGAGGGTTTGAGACCAGATCGATCCGACGGCTGAAATTCGATGTTTAGCATCTGAAGCAACGTCGCGGCCGCGACCATGTCAGTCACGCCCGACACAGCTTAAAAAAATATGGAATAAGCTGAAATACTCCGTCACGCCCACGATCCTGGGTTGTCGTGCCCGCGACCACAGGCCTGCCCGCGACACCAGCTTGTAGCGGCTGCGACACTGTGCTGCAACCTTAAAACTAGCATAAAAAATACTAAACGACGTCCAAAAATTTTAAAAACTTATACAAGACATTTAAACATGCTAATCTATCTGAATGCTATGAAACATTGCCGCATAAACTCTCGAAGCACGCGAAAACGACGATGAATCGTGAAATCCAGCTTTTTGAGCTCATGACTTGCCATTTTCTTCATCCTTCTTAATTTTTGCTCCAAACTTCGCCCCAATCTGCCAAAAACATAGAATCACAGTTGTACCAATATTCCAAAACAAAAAGATACTAAAAACATAAAAAGACAATATAAGAGGAATAAAACAAACATTTAGAATAAAGAAATGATATGTACTTTCATACACATCAATCCTCGTTTAACAGCACCCCGACGACGTCTTCAAATTTCAGAGCATTTGACCCAGGCGAGTTGCTTACGGCCATAACCAGGCTATCCCAACTGTCTGGTAGACTTGCTAAGATTGCTAACGCTAACACTTCATTGTCAAACGTTATTCCAACAGATTCAAGTTGACCAGTCACAGTGTTAAATTCGTTCAAATGCTCAGTCATCGGTTTCCCATCAGTTTTCTTCATGTTAAACAATCTTTTGAACAAGAACACTTTATTTGAGCCCGAAGGCTTCTCATACATGCGGGTTAAGGCATTCATCGCATCTTCCTTGGTTTTTTATTTGGAAATACTGAAAGTTACCGATGAGGACAAAGAAAGACGGATCGCCCCAAGGGCGTTTCGGTCAAGAACCTCTTATTCTTTATCAGTCATGTCGTCAAGTTTGTCTTTAATTCCTCCTAACGGGAAGTTTAAGTCCTTTTGATACAGGTAGTCTTCTATTTGCATTATCCAAAAACAAAAATTTGATCCATCAAATTTTTCAATTCTAATTTTTCCTTCTTCTCCCATTATTCTCACACTAATTATAATTTTCTGAAATTATTATTAAGTAGAATAACCAGGGAAAATAGAATCTGACCTCGAAGATATGATCTGATAAATTTTGAAAGAAATCACCAGAATAATATAGGCAGCCAATAAAAGAAATTTCTTCTGAATTATAATCTGCTCCTCCTGCTTTTCTTCAATGAGCAACTCGAAGAAAGTCCTTCGTATCTTCAAGTAGATCAGCCGACAGAAAACAACTTCGGATTGACACGAAAAACAATGAAGCAGCGGATAAGGACAGCAGCAGATTCAATCGATCAGTAGGTTGCAAAACAGCACTGGACATCAGAGATTGACATGGAAGAGGCCTTGGATTTAGAAGAACAGCTTCACCCTTGTTGTAAAATGAAACAGCAGTAACAATGGTCTTGCCAGCTATGAATCAATCTCCTCTTCCATCGTAAAGGTTCAGTTTGTGTTTCACTCTCTCAAATTGTGTTTCCCTTGTCCTCCCTCTGATACCACTTGTAAAAAGGATCGATAACACAAACACAAACACAAACACATAAGAGAGCACACGATATTTTTACGTGGAAATCCCTGGTATCGGGAGGGAAACCCACGGCCACCACAACTAATGGTGACAATCCACTATTCGAAAGGAGATTACAGAGATGCTTGAGACTCACCAATACACCCTAGCACCACTAGCAGCCCCTATATATAGGAGATCCTAATTGCTAGATGCGTCATTGGTACATGTACACCATTAAGGCGCTTGGTACATGAACATTGTCTAAAACATGAACAAGAATTAATGACACCAATTCTTTATGTTTGACTACAAGCATCTTGGAACTCCATCCGATGGAGGAATCCATCCCACTTTCTCAACATAATACAGTTATTATATAACGTTGTATGTTTTGTGGGACGAAAGAAGTATGTGAAATCCAAAACTATGATGGAGACAACCATAAAAAATCAATTATAAAGGCTGTATCCTAGATGTTAACAAGGAGATGGGAGGCTGGATGGAATGGAAAAAAATGGAATGGAATGTTTGATGAGAAAACCAATGAGTTATATTGTAAAAACAGTGACTTATGAGGATATCGGAAACAGTCTCTCTGCCTATATAACAACAGAGATAAGATTGCGTATATTACGTCCTTCTCAGCCTCTGTCAATTGACGAGATTATCTCGCTTGTTGTTATTGTTGTATCAGATTGTTGAATTCGGCCACTTCAGATGAATCTTGGTGTTGCAGCCAATAATATTTTTCAGATCGTTTGGTTAATATGTGAAGTCTAAAACTGTGACTGAGACAACCATAAAATATCTCTTATAAAAGTTGTACACCTGAATATTTAACAAGGAGATGGAATGAAGGATGAAATGGGGAAGAAAACCGAAATGGAATGTATGACGAGAAAAGCAATCGATTGTTATAGAAACAACGGCCTTGTCGTGAAAAATTATTGCTGTACGATTGTTGATTTTGACCACTTCGGATGCATTTATGTGTTGCAACCCATAATATTTTTGAAGATAACACGAATTCTATCACTGAACATAAGGTTCAGTCACAGCCAAACATATTAAAATGACGTTCATATTTCAGACAAATACATAAGACACATTCGCTATGGCACAAACAGGAAAACACTATACATCAAAGCTATACGTATTGAGCTGAGCTTGAAGGTGTTTAAGTTGATAATTGTCTATACTCTTACTACATAAACCCATGCATGGACATGTACTTGTTCTGCAAGCTTTTCGATCAAACAGGGCCGCACATGAACCGGTGTTTCTATCCGACAACGCAGCAACACTCCTTAGGAACACGCGGATATCTCGGACCAGGACCGCAGAAGATCGTTTTCAGCCCTGTGAACCTGTTGGCCGCACAGAAACTCATACATTCAGCCTGAGTCTCGCAACTGCCGACATATTTGCAGGTTTCAACGGATGCTGCGAGTATAACACAAAAAGAATCAACGATCAGGAACAAGAACGCTTATACAGTCCTGTAGAGAGAATCAACAAGAGATTGGGACAATATGAAGTACCAATGGGCTGCGCCAGAATGACAAAGCACAAGATGAACATCGCGATTTGAAGTTTCTCGAAACCCATCGTTGATGTTAACTCGGCGATTAGCAACGTGAGGAAGTATGATCAAGAATTAGTACTACGCATGCAACTAGCTAGAGGCTTGGAGACATGCTTTATATAGAAGCAGGAAGGAAGATCCTATTGCATCTTGCTTCAATCTAATTTCCTTGGAAATTTCTTTGGAGAGCTCAAAGGAAACTGCCGAGAGAATTTTCACTTAAAGCTAGACTTTGCATCTGTTTAAATCAGTAAATTAAGTCAATGACTACCAATGAAAATTGCATCTGTTGGACACGTTCACATTGATATGCTAAATGAACATCCCTTTCTAAGAAATTTGATGTTAGTTTCCCATATATTTGGAGAGAAACAACGAAAGCAAAAGTTAAATCGATAAATCAAACATGTGCGGAATGTTCAGATACAAAAATTAAGCAAATACAAACTCTTTCCGTCGAATTTCTTCTAATCTTCTCATGTAGGAGTACTTCAGGTTCACCAAAGAAGAAATTAAATCGTTAATTATAATAAACATTATGTACTATAATTGTATGCCAATAAAAAAATTAAATCGTGTTGTTTAGATGTGTAACGTACCTCCTCAAATTACGTGTTGAATTACACAATGAGAAAGAAACGTTGTAATAATTATGAAACGAAAATAAAACTATATATTTTTATTTTTTTGAACGTTCTTTCTCCTCTTTTGTATGAAGGCACTTACCATCGAAAAAATATAGGATCCATTAAAAATCAAAAAGAAAGATAAAAAGAAAAATTGGAGTAAAATCCCAATTGAAATTTTTACTTATAATTTAGTAACCAATTAGTTTGAACATACACCTACATACCCAAACAAAACAATGCATACATTTTAATCCCTAAAAGCTGGTAAATGTCAATAATGTCCCTTGTCAAATCATTTAGGATTCAATTATTGTCCCACTTTTTTCTCCCTGTTCTTCCGCGCCTGTCACCACTTACTCCCACCATCCTTTAGCCACCATCACCACCTTGATTTTCACAAAATTCGTCCACGTTTCTCATCAATTTTCACCAAATTCGTCCGCATCGATATGACGTTTCTCATCAATTTCACTTGACCG
Source organism: Drosera spatulata (assembly GCA_035668315.1). NCBI lineage: Eukaryota > Viridiplantae > Streptophyta > Magnoliopsida > Caryophyllales > Droseraceae > Drosera > Drosera spatulata. The sequence goes on along the minus strand of JAOVYX010016283.1, from coordinate 20,519 downwards.
TCCTTACATTCTACCATCAAGTTACTGATTTGCATGCATTTCTCTAAAATAACTATACCAACCACAACGACATCATCCAACAATCTCACATTTCACGACATGTACTGAACTAATATAGGTAATTAGGCTTCGTTTTTGTCAAACTTTGTTTTTTTAAAAAAAAAAAAAAAAGACAGGATCGCTATTTTTGTTTGATGATGTAAAAAATCGATATCCATTTTTGAACTAAGAAATCTGTTTATGATGTCAAATCCGAAGATTGGAATTGTCGCAGGAGGATAGACCAACACCGATTGACATGGAAGCTCTATGCAGATTTGATGGCGATTGTTACTCCATTGTCATTCGGAGGTCGATGACACTCGTGGATGTTTTTGAGCAGTTAATGAACAAATGCGATCGAATAAATCCAATGTTGGTTGTATTGAGATACTTTGCACCTTAGATTAAATGTCACGTAACTCTCACTTGCGATAATGATGTGGCAAATATGTTTCGCGTCTATGCGTGTGCTAACGCTGGTGTCATCGAAATGGAAGCAGGTATAAGGTCTAGTCGACCTCCAAGAAGCTCGTCCACCCCTACAAATTCGAGGTAAATTCGTGAATTACAATATACAGTTCACATTTCACAATTCGTTGTTCATAATGAATTATTTACATTTCACAAGAAGTAGTTCACATTAAACAATATGTAGTTCATGTCAAGCAATCTGTAGTTCATAATGATCTAAAATTCAATTCATGTTTATGTGTTGGTCTGGGGTGGATTGCAGGTCAGGGGTTGACGAAAGTCCAGGTGTTGTAATGATACTAATCCTCGAGGGTAATTCCATGGAGGCATGGCGTGATTACATCCAAGGTGTGGGTTAAGTTTTTTCTAGTGCCAAAGAGTTTTGTGCTGCTCTCAGGAATTATTTCATCGCTATACGAAGGAACTTCAAGTTCGTGAAAAACAATACCGAGAAAGATTACTGTTGCTTGCACTGATGCGAATTGCAATTGGAGTGTTTATGCATCCAAATCGAAGCGAGATGAAGAGTTTGTTATCAGGAGGTGTAATCTCAATCACAATTGTGAGATTGGCTTACAGAGCCGAGGGCATCCCCAAGCTAAGGCTGTATGGGTGTCGAATCTTGTAAAGAGGAAGTTACGTCACACACTAAGCACACGCCCATATACTATTGTAAATGAAGTCCAAGAAAAATATGGTGTTGAGCTGTAATATCACTTTGCATGGCGAGGCAAGGAACATGCTTTGGAGGAGATTCATGGAAGGGGTAGATACTCTTTCAATCATTTACGTACATATTGTACAAATCTGAAGATAGCAAATCCTGAAAGTTTACGGAATATGAGGTCCATCCTGAGACAAAGCAATTTATTCGTCTATTTGTGACCTTTCATGCGTCTTTGCTTGGCTTTGTTAGAGGTTGCCAACCAGCTGTATCATGGACGGGACATTCATCAAGCACAAATACCGTGGTTGTCTTTTGAGTGCAAATAGCTTAGATACGGACAATGGTATATTCCCTATTGCGTTGTTGTTGTTGAGGCAAAAAACAAAGAGAATTGGGCATGGTTTTGTAATCCATTTGGAAAAGCTTTGATGCCTCTCAACGGGGGATTGTGACAAAGATATGTATTCTTTTTCGACCGTCATAGCGGACTGTTGAATGCCATTCTTCGATATTTTTCTGGTGCCCATCACTCGTATTGCTTAAGACATCTTGAGGACAATTTCAAAAAGGAGGTAAATAACTTTCGTTTTCATTGTAATTAATATCGATATAGATTACATTTCATAATGGGTTACATTACAGTTCATTCGTTTATACATAGTAATTCACATTGACTTTAATCTCATTCTTCGTGTTAGTTTTGAACACAGTTCATGTTGGCTGTCATTACAGTTTATATGCTTTAAATAACGGTTGATGCAGTTTTACATAGTAGTGTGCATCACAGTTCATATTGGTTTTTTTTTTTTTACAGTTCATAGTAATGTGCTTTACAGTTCATATTGATTGAAATACAGTTCGTCGTTGGTGTGATTACAGTTTATATTTGTTTGATTGCAGTGTGTTTTGTTTACATACAGGTCCTCACCCAATTCTCTTTTGTGAACAAGAAATATTATTTATCTGTCTTCAAAGTCACGGCATATGGAATGACAATTGATGTATTCCACACTAACATCAATAAGATTATTGGAGTTATGAAACTTTCGAGGAGCTTCCTTGCCGAGTCACATCCAGAGTGCTGGGCCAACTCTTTTTTTCTGGTAAACGATGGGGTACCCTGACGACAAACCTAGCAAAGAGCTTTAACAATTGGATTCGAGATGCACGTCACCTCCTGATCACGGCAATGGTTGATCAGATCCGGATCCAAATAATGAGACTTATGTATGAAAGATACGACTTTCAACTGGAGGGTTCTTATGCGTTATGTCCTGGACCACCCAAAAAACTCATGACTACTTATGAGGCAAGTCGTTTACTTAGGCTCCATCGTGCAAGCGGCATCAAATTCGAAGTGATTGACAAAGTTTCAACTCATGTTGTGGATATTCTTGAAAGAATATGCACTTGTAGGGAATGGCAAATGATTGGGATTCCGTGCAGACACCCTTGTGCAGCTATTGAAGCTGAGGGAGAACAATGCTTTCTATATGCTGATTCATAATTTACGGTGGAGATGTATCGAAATACATACCGCGAGGTAATCAATCCAATTGCAAATCAACCCCAACCAAATGTTCCATCTAATCTCATACAAATCAGAGCACCTAATGTTGCTGCTTAGCCCGGACAACGAAGAACCAAGAGAATTCCTTCACAGGTTAACACGCGACAAGTGACATGTAATAGGTGCAAGCGACCTGGACACAATAGACGAACGTGTCAAAATCCTATCAAAAGAGAGTAGTTTGTAGGACTATGATTTGTAAGACCATTGTAGTAAATCAGGACTATTGTGGTTTGTGATACTATTTGTGGTCTTTAAGACTATGATTTATAAGACTATTGGAAATTCATGCCACTTCATATTGTATTAGGCTGCACTTCTTGATAACGATAACCACAGTTTATATGACATGTTTCTCAGTGCATATGAATGTTCATATGGCAAATTTCCTTGAAAATTCATGGCAGTTCATATTGTATTACTATATAGTTCATGATAACGATAACGGTAGTTCAACAAATATTATATGAATGAGTATACATGAACCATATTTGTTGGTTATATTTGATCATAATCGATAAAGCTTGTTAACATACACTTTGAAACAAATCATATGTAAGCAACAGAGGTTAGATGAACTATGAGCTTTCTTTAATACATAGTACCCTACTTTCAACAGTTTACATACCATGCTAAGTAGTTCATCTTTGTTACAAAATGAAAATAAATCACAACAATTTACCTTTGGTGAGATAGCCTAAACCAACAATACCAATACATTAATATCACAAAATTTGCTATCAAAATATGAACACTAGTTTGCGATCAAAATACGAACAGTTCATATTACATAGGATAATATCATGAGTTCAGATTGTAAAATACCGTAGTTTACAATACAAAGTATGAATAGTTCACTTTGTAAAATACCATAGTTTATAATTCAACATGATATAGTTTACAATGCCAATATTTTCAGTTTACAATGCCAATAATTTCAGTTCACATAGGGTTCTTTACTATCCTTAATGAGACATTTCGTCCACAGGCAAACAAACACTCCATAAGGGTGTCCGTCATCTTGCTATTTAACATTTACTTCTTTTACATATTCGAATCCTTCAATTTCATTCCCGCAGCATGCAATGGTGTACCACTCGATCAAGCTAGGTTGTCTGCACAATAGCATATAATAAGTTCATTTACAAATGAACCAAAATTACTGAATGACAAGATTGCAAAGAGATCAAAACTTCATATTACCGCAGTTCTTGCTAGTTGTTCATTTCGATCAATCCATAGGGAATCGTAATGATGAATTTTAGACGCCTTCGTATCCAGAACCGAAGAGACCAATGGAACTTGACCTCATCGTGAAGAGGGAAAAGGATATATCGAGAAGTCGAAAACTTATTCTTATGGTCAGTGCCCTTACTCATGGCCTGTATATTATTAGAGGTTATCTTCAACTTTTCACCCAAATTTTACTTACTTCAAGGCTCTTCGCCTTTCTTATTGCCATCAATTACGTACTTGGCAAGTTTACCCTGCATATTACATAAGTATATGGTTAGTGGATATAATTTAACTTACAGTGCATGGCATAATGATGTAGCAGTTCATAGAAACTTAATATGGAGTTCATATACATACCATGATCTCCGATCTCCGAAAGCTGCAGTCCGTATCCTCGCATATGATATTAAAGTAGGAGTTCATATGGATATCACCAAGAGTCTTTTCATGCAAAATTTTTCACACATCTCTTTCAGTTAATTCCCACCATGTTCGATTATCGAGGTGGATCCAAACATGCGAACTACGAAATCATAACACCAAACATTAGTCAAATCAAAGTAATGCAAGCATTAAGCACAAATACCATACCTAATTTTATATTACCTCATACTATGCTCCTTAAGAAACAGCTCCAAAAAGTTTCGATCATCCTCCCCAAGTAGTTTTCTTCCACAAAATTTGTTTGCACCCCGTGTAAATTTTTCGACAATCATAATCTTTTTACCTTTGTTACCCCTACCCCGCTTAACAGGGGTAATCCTTTCAAAAGATTTTCTCTTCGTCCTTCCTTCTACAGTTCTTTTTTTCATGACTTCAGTAATGAAACCAATGGACCTGATCAAACCACCAACAATTTCTCGTTCAGGTACATCCTCAGCTAAGTCCATTGGCACTCCTGCAAAAATGACAGTGCATGCGTTCAATATTGACAGTTCAAAAATGAAGCAACAAACAATCCACAAAATATACAAACACAGTTCATATTACCTTCGGTCTCCTTTGATTCTTGAACATTCTCCTCCTCATGCTCTTCTTGACTAATGGATTTCACTGTCTCTATGACAACATTCCACTCATTTGTTGATTCATGTCCATCCACCTTCTCATCATCATTGTCATTCTCCTCATCTGGACCATCGTATTTTCTCTCTTCGAGCTCCTCTTCAGATCCTTCCATGTCGTCATCATCATCATTTCACGGTTCATTGTCATTTCTCTCTTCATTCCGCTCCTCTGATTCATGCTTATCACCCTTCCTCTCTTCACCCTCCCCTGATTCATCATCTTGCCTCTCTTCATCATTTTTCTCTTCATCATTGTTCTCTTCTGTAACGTCCCAAAATCCGACAATCCTAGCGCGTGATGTTATGCCGTCATAGACCCAGCCCATGACAAGGCCAACTATCCCAAACGGGTTTGTACGTATAAAGGTTAAAGAAAACTACCAAATCATTATCATTATAAACCCGGATGATATTATGCAAACCCAATTACTTTACATTATCCTATTGCCTACAAGTGGCTTCAAACCAATTATTTTATGGAGCATTTAATACATATTGAATAGCATGATAAATAGCTATATGCATAGAATCTCACTCTATCGCTTTAGCATTGCCCTGTGATAGATCTGCAAATAAAACACATAACCGTGAGCTAAAAGCTCAGCAATCAAAAATATATGTATTTGATTTGTAGGGTACTCCCCCGATTATGACGATCGATGAGTACATGTAAAACATTTTCTAGTAGCCATAGGAAAATATGGACGTCATATCAAACAATACACGTAATATAGCATATACGTCTTTTTTCTCTTTTATAATCTTTTACTTACTTAACCATCGCAAGTCCGTGTCCCAATATAAATGATAGAACTCAATGAGGACAAAAGATGAAAAGAGATTTTTGAGATATAGGTACTGATCTGCGTCAAGTTCTCAGTCACATATCATTCACCGAAATCATTTGAAAACCCATTGTTTTTTGTGAGAGTGCTTCTGTTTTTCATAAATACTACGCATGATTTGGGTTCGCGATCCCAAATCACTATGTCTCTTGCGTGTACTTCGGTTTACTAAACCCTCACTTGTAGGCCGATGGTTCCCCTGCAGAGGGCAGCCTTACACCCAATCGGACGATGTTCTGCCCCGTGACCTCTTGTCGTTATGCATACGAAGAGAACCACACTTGTTCTCTTACTAGCTAGATTTAACGTCTGGCCCAGTCAAGTCCGCTTTGAACGCTTGTAGAGCCAAAAAACCCGATCCCGAAGGATCCAATATGCGACTTCATGGACGACAATGGACTTGTTTGGTTACCTTTAGTTTGTTATTATGTTTGTTGTAGTGTTCCTTAAATCTCGATTCCCCGCATAATATGATATATGATATATAACACATATTCACAGAATAAATAACATAGAAAGCATGTTCAGTAATCACACATAACACATTTAGCACTTCAATCATGCCTTGACATAAACTCTAGAAATTAAACAAACCCATTCATGTAATATGTACATTTAAACCACGTCGGCCTGACCATTTGTTACAACCATGATATTAAACAATTATTCATGTTCCCAATTATATATCAATAATTTTATTTATCCTGATTTTCCGATAAACATAACCTTAATATTCCATAATGTTAGTTATCAATAATCTTATGTCCTTTTACACAAATCCCATAATTAAACATAAACTGTGCATATAACACATAAGACGCATAATTACGCATAACACACATAAGCAAGCATAGTCACAACAATCCATGATAATACAACCCGAGACATCCCTATCTCATTCATAACCATCACAGCGGCCCTACGCAATTATACATAACCATTCAATCTCCTTTATCATCATTTCCATACTCAAGCCCATATATGCACATAAACCTATCCGACATCCTCATCATCCCGACGATTTAGCTAAACACAAGCATTATCACGCATCAACACACATAGGCACAAACACTACATAAGGGTACAAGCCGAAGCATCCTAACCTCCTTCATAACCATCACAGCGCCCCATAATAACCTAAAATGTCCACACGACCCTTTTATGATCGTTTTTGGTACCCAAGCCCCCTCATTAACATAACCCTTTATCCGACATCATCGTCATCCCGACGAACTAACCATATACAAATAATCATATGCCCATCAGCATCACCACACACCCTCTTTGAAACTCGTCATCGGCATCACAAACAATCATGGCGACGGGGTTGGTAGTAGCCATGGGGAGAGTCGTCGGCGACTGGGGAAAGTTGTCTACGACTGGGGAGGACGATGACGGTTGCGCACAGCTTCGACGATGAGGCGGGGCGGTGGTGTTTTGTAGTGATGAGGGTCGATAGTTTGTGAGCTTGATCGAGGTTGCATCCGGACTCGTGGGTGGACGGGAATCGTTGCTTGGGCCGGGGAATGGCCGGAGCCAGGCTCGTCGGCGTCTACCGAAAGCGACGCGCGGTGGTTGAAGACGACCGGCGGCAAGTGGGGACGACGGCGAGGTGGCTGTTGGTGGCATGCGACGGCGGTGGGCGGCTGTGGGGTGGTTGCCAATGGTGTTTGGTGGCGGTGGGGTTTGATGTGGTGGATGGTGATGCGTACGGGAGAAATGAGAGGAAGAGGGAGGGGAGTGGGTATGGGTGTGGTTAATCCACCCCTCAAAATATCTCATAGATTGTATTTATTCATGTTTCATATAATTTATTTTTTGATAATTAATCGTTATCGATTTAATTATCCTAAATATTTCATAATCATGTTCCGTTCAATAATTCCAAATTTTCAAGCTTAAAAATATAATTTTAACGCATACAAATTTTAACGATATAGCATTTACCGTTCATAAATTTTATTTGCGCGTTCATTATATTCGTACCGTTCGTGTATTTTTTATCTAATATATATATTTTTAAAATCGAAAATTTTTTGGGATATTATATCTTCATCCTCCTCTGATTCCTCCTCAATTTCCTTCTCTTCTGCTTTCTCTGATTCCTCTTCATCATCCCTTTCTCTATTAACAAGGGTGAAAGTTATAGTAACCTAAAAAAAAGAAAGCAATTCAAATATCCAAATATACAGTTCATAAAGAACAAGAAATCAATTTATATATACAAATATACGTTTCACATAGAAAAACAAAACAGTTCATATATAAAAATATACGTTCATAAAGAAAAAGGAAGCAGTTCATATATACAAATATACGATTCACAAAGAAAAAGGAAGCAGTTCATATATACATAGATACCATTCATAGCGACAAAAGAAGCAATTCATATATACGAAATATAAAGTTCATAAAGAATAATGATACAGTTCATGTATACAAAATACACAGTTCACACAGGAAAACAAATACACGGTTCGTTTATGTAAATAACCAGTCCATAAATACACAGGAACACAAAGCTATGTATTATGCCAATTGAGATGCAGGTGTTTTAATCAACGACTTTTCTGTCTCATCACTGCTCGGGTACAATTCCATAATTTCATGTGTCTTGACTTGAGATATTAACTCCACCGTGGCCTCAGGCGAGGACGGAGTATGTTTGTCAAGCCAACAAAACATCTTATGAATGCTAACATGCTCCGTCGGTCTCAAGATAATCCCCTCAAGATGCTCATACACCCACACCTACAAACACAATTGATAAATAATGTGAAAAAATATTTCTCGTTCGTAACACATTAAATGAAAAACTAACAGTGACATACAAACAAGGCAAACGCACAACCCTTGAAATATGGAATTTTCGGGACAGTTTTATCCTCGTCCTTCTTTCTCTTTGGCGGCAAAGAGATCTTCACTGATTTCCACTCGAATATGCCATCGATAAGGGATCTGTAGACAGTTGTATCCCAAGCTAACTCTCTCACACGCTTCAAATCATCCACATATGAGAACAAGAAGTACGGAGTGTACAACGTTGTCTTAGAAAATAAAATACAATTTACACACAAATAAAATGAAGACCCTCACAAAATCAAGAGAGGACTCTTTATCCTTCAACACTGCCAACTCGAACAACTTCACCTCAAAGTTTGGCCTTATGGCATTTTTCTCGACACCACCAAACAACCTAATGAATATATCACTTGGAATCCGACAGTTGGTGTCAACGCTCACTCCAAAAGAACGTAACCCAAAGATCATAGAAATATGTTCCTTCGTCATAGGAACAAAATTTTTTTCCACACCCATTCTCATTCGTAATGGTTCTACACACATTTTTATCGAGAATCGTTTTCAACCGAGAAATATTGATTAGTAACTTCGAAGTGTGAAGAAAATAAAAAAAGGGTTTTCCTTAGTTCGGAAGAGCATTGATTCGAAATAACCCTATTCAAATACTCCATTTGCTAATTAAAATACGAAAATAGAGTCATCGGGTTAGTAAGAAAGTCGATCTCCGATCGAGTTTCGACTTAGGGGCTTTCTTTGTCGTATTTTTTGTCGATGCACTGTAAAAATCAAACCCAAAGAAAAAAATGCGTTACAAAAATGAATCAAAGCTACTTAACATTCAAAAGAAAACGAATTGGACGATACGACATGGTGGTCGAATTCAACATGAAACAAAAATATACCTAATGAAGCCTTTGCTTAAATTCTTCGTCGGTGCATTCATCGCACGAGTTTACACCTTCCTTCGCTTGACATCGTCGTTGGATTCAAATGGCCGTCAACTCCGTTTCTTCTTACGAGCAATAGAATTGAAACCAAGATTCGAATTTGAAAGAAATTGGAGACAGGATGATCGAATTGGATAAATTGTGAGGTGAAATTGGTTGAATTCCTGACAAATTGTATGAATGAGATGATGAATTGTGGTTTGGTTGGAGAACAAACGGTTTTTTTTTTTTTTTTTTTTTTTGAAATGGTGAAATGATTGAGTGAGAATGAGAGGAAGGGTTAAGTTGTGGGTTGGATTAGATTGTATTAATCATGGTTAGATTAAAAGGAGGGATACAGTTGTATTTTTAGATGAAATGGAAGTAAAAAAAAAATCAAAATTCAAATGGATACTAAGATACATGCTGAAAGATTTTGGATACCTAAGTGTGAAATGAAACTCCATTAGGGACTTTTAATTAATTCATCCTTATAAAAATTGAAATGACTATTAGAACATAAAGAGAATTTTTATTAATATTTGGGGAATGTAGGGTTATAATAACTATAGCCTATGTTCGCTGCAGTGTTCACAGATTTAAACTTTAATTTTAATATTTTTTGAAAATCTAAAATTTAAAATTTAAAAATAACTTGATTTTGAGAAGATTATGAACCGCGGATGAACTGAAGCTTTTTTTAATCTTTCCCCGCGTCAGACGATGTGATGAGTATCACGCATTCTAGGGTTTCAGCCGATTCGACTTTGCCGTTCTTCTCGCCGATAACGGTCATTTCCGCCTCAACGTCGACGACGAGTCATCCTACTATGGCTCGCCGGCGCACTCCGACGAAGCCGTTCAAGTCCTGTCTCTATGGATCGATCCATCGCTCGCAAACTCGCTCAGATTATAAATGGCGACTCTTGGAACGGCGAAGTTTTCGGCGGAATTCGCTTGGTTGACATGTAGATGAGGATAAAGCCGAATCGTGGTTGTTTTGGTGTCCAAATTGAGGGATTTGACTAATGTTGAAGCTGTTTACGATGATTTTGAGTTCTAAGATGAGCAGGGGAATTTGGTTTGGAGTATTTGCCATCGGTACGACTGTTCGATCGAGTCTCTTGTTTATCGTCCCTGAATAAAGAAGGCTGGTAATTCTCTCACTTCCTCTAAATCTTATTCTCTGAATGATCTGATCCATCTTCATCAAGGGTAGGATTGGGGTACGTACATCTCGTCATCCCCAGACCTCATACGAGACAGGAAAACCTGGGTCGGTGTTGTTGATCTGATTAATCTTCAGTTTCCGCTTAAGCGGCCGGATGATCAGTTCTTTTATTAATGGCCGCTTGACACATACGAGCAGACCTAGGTATGTTGGTAGAAATGTCCACTAGTAGAATACCAACAGTCTCTATTCCCTTGTATGGCCAAAACTGGAACGATTCGGCCGATTTGACCCCGAACCGGACGATTCAGAAAACCATGCTACTTCAGTGATCTAAAGTGTTTTAAATCACCTCTGTTACCTCAATGTTCAGTGATGAAAATGCCGTTGCTTTCGATTGCGACTATTCTGGATATGCTGTAATCTGTTGCTGCTTGATAGCCAAGAGCCCAGAGAATAAGTTAGTCTAGGATTGGATTATCGTCTCAGGAAAACTTGTTGGGATAACAAATTAGGCATGAACATGGCGGCGTCTACTTCCCTTCCAACATGGTAGGTACCCAACAATTTAGCCAATTTTTGGTTGTAGCATGTTTGAAGGGTGTGGAAGTCATGCCATGGCAAAATTTGGACGTAAATGGAACTTCTTTCCATGCCTCTTATCATAGATCAAAGCTAGCCACAAGATATTTGTGCAGTCCCAATAAGAGGTTGAAGTTGAATCGAGTAAACTCAAGCCAAGTCGATCAGACTTGTATGGCCTTCAATGAAGTTTGGGTTTAAAGTCATTGGCAAGGACAACCATTTAATCTGTAGGTAGGCAAGCTTTATACTCGAGGTTTATATTCATATCTACTAAAATGAGCCCCAAGTCATTTCCCTTGTTGAAGATGAGCTCCTCATCCTTGTCTCTCTTCCTTGCTTTGCTGGTTTGTGTTGTAAGTCTTGAGTTCATCGATGGTTTGATCCAAGTCTCGCACTCTCTTCCGTCTAGTAGCGGAAGTGAGACAGATCGCCTATCATTATTGGCTGTCAAGTCTGTGCTCCAAGGTCCTTTAGGAAGTCTTGCATCTTGGAATCCCTCTGTTGATCACTGTATTTGGCAAGGTGTTGTAAGGCATAAACGTGTCACTGTTCTAGATCTATCCACCCTAGGCTTGGTTGGTATGTTGTCTCCTTCCATTTGTAATATGAGTTTCTTGCACGAGCTATATTTTTCCTATAATACTTTCAAAGGCCAATTACCTGCAGAAATTGGTCATCTTTCTCGATTGCGTATCCTAAGAGCTACCAATAACTCCTTTACTGGACAAATTCCTGCAAACTTGTCTCATTGCATAAACCTCGTTGAGCTTTCTTTGATGAATAATAAACTTGGAGGAGAATTGCCTTCTTCAGTGTCTAATCTTTCAAAGGTACTTGGATGTTTCGGCCAATCAATTATGGGAAAACCTTCCTTCGGGTCTAACAAAGCTTGTTAACCTGCACGTCCTCGACCTTTCCAGCAACCATTTCACTGGAGTAATTCCTAGTGGCATTGGTTCGCTTGAATTTTTAGAGTTTGCTAGCTTTGGACAGAACAAATTTGTGGGTAATGTTCCTCCTTCATTTGGGAATTTATCTATGTTGAGTACTCTTGTTCTGGACGACAACCTATTGGAAGGTCGCATACCCTCCACTCTTGGAAACTGCAAGGATTTATTAGAGTTATACCTCGGAAAGAATAGGTTGACTGGGTGGTGCCGGCTCAACTCTTTACTGCCAATGCTCCCTTATATTGGTTAGGCCTGAACACAATCGGTTGAAGGGTGGGTTGCCTCTTGAAGTTGGTCAATCAAAAAGCCTTGTGTATTTTTATGTATCAAATAATGAATTATCCGGGGATGTTCCTGAGAGCCTTGGTAGTTGTACCGGCCTTAGGGAGCTCGATATATCGGGTAGTTTCTTCGAGGGATCAATACCTCAATCCATGATTGCTCTAAGGAGTCTTGAGCGGCTTGATCTTTCACTCAACAACTTGTCTGGGCCGATCCCTAGTTATCTCTCCAACTTCCCCTTGTACTTTTTGAACTTATCTTTCAACAGTTTTGAGGGAGAAGTTCTGATGGGCAGGGTTTTTGCAAATGATAGTGCTATGTTCCTCGAGGGGAACCATGGGCTATGCGGAGGAATTGTCGAGCTGCATTTGCCCAAATGCACCCCGAAAGATGCGAAACAGAGGAACATGAGCCGTGAGAAGTTGATTTTGCTCGTATCCATAGCATGTGGTGCCATTGGAATTGCCACAATGGTGCTGATCATCATCCATGTGATGAAGAAGAAAGGCAAGAATATCATCTCCTCTTTAGAGTCGCCATTCCCACTAGAGAAATTCCTGAAAGTATCATATGAAATGCTTCTTAAAGCTACCGATGGATTTTCACCGGCGAATTTAATCGGTGCGGGTAGTTTCGGATCTGTGTACAAGGGAGTCATCATTTTTGCTGACACAACTGAAGTGCCCATTGCTGTCAAAGTGCTCAACCTTCAACACCGAGGATCTAGCAAGAGTTTCATTGCGGAGTGTAAAGCCTTGACAAGAGTTCGTCACAGAGATCTGGTGAAGATCATCTCTGCTTGCTCGAGCATTGATTACAAAGGCAATGACTTTAAAGCCTTGATTTATGAGTTTATCTCAAATGGAAGTCTTGACCAGTGGTTGTATCCTGGCGAAGGAACAGATGATCAGCATGGCAGGTTTGAACGGTTCGGTCTCCATGGTAAATGTTGCTATTCACATGGCTTCTGTGCTTGACTATCTTCACAATGGTTGTGTGACTGCTATCGTTCATTGTGATGTCAAGCCAAGCAACATCCTACTTGATGAGGACATGGTAGCTCATTTGGCTGATTTTGGATTATCGCGGCTAGTTGCTGATATAGGAGATCAAAATGGAAGCAGCTCAACCGTAGTAAAAGGGGCTGTTGGATATGCTCCTCCTGGTACTTCATATTTGCTATCCGTACTAGCTTCTAACATCCCCATTGCTTATCTTTTTTTCATTGCAGTAGTAACTAATAGAATCGCTGCACGCTTTTGTTTCTATTTTCTCGTTTTGCAGAATATGTGGTCTTGGAAGTGTAATATCGACAAAAGGTGACATATACAGTTATGGTATAATTCGGTTAGAGTTAATGATAAGGAAGAGGCCTATAGATCTATTCGACAACGGCCTCAGCCTTCACAAACTAGCAGAGATAACTTTGCTGGATCAAGATCACATGATTAACATTGTTGATGCAACACTTATTGAAGATGAAATCGAATCAACCAATCACTCGTATCGTGTCGACCGTAGTGTTGAAAATCACAGGAGGATGGCATGTATCGCATCAATCTTGCAGATAGGTGTTGCATGTTCCATGGAATGTGCAGATGATCGAATTAACATTGATGAAGCCGTTCGCAAGCTGAAATTAGCAAATGATGTGCTGCTTGGTGCTAGAGCTGTGTCCGATGTTCGAATTGCACAGAGGGCTGATGCTTGCTCTGTTGTGGGCTGATCAAGGATCTTACAAGCTGGTGTTAACCTCAGTCCTCGCTCCTAGTCCATTTTCTCCTTTTGTACGAGCAATCATAATAGTATTAGTTTGTTTTAGGGCTTCTGTTTTTAGTTCTTCTGCTTTCGTGATCGTTGTTCATCTATTTTTCAAACATTAAATAGTACAATCAGATCCCTCCTGTCAGCAAATCAAGGAAGAATTTTTGTGGCCTTTACTGCTGAACTTTTTAGTTTTTCTCTTTATTTGAGGAAAGCATGTTTTCGTAAATCTATGAAATATTAATGGGATAGATTCTAAAATAGAATCTCCTTCTAATCATATCGTTTTTTCTATCTCATGGATAGTCGAAATCTGAGAGCATCATCTTCCACGGCCAATGCAGGAATCAATGTGGCTCGATGGGTGGAGTTGGGGTGAATGAGAATGGCACTGAAGTGCAGTTTGATTGAGGGCTCGGCGAAGTTGAGGCGATTGTGCTGCTTTCGAGGATGTCGAGCATGAAATGAAATGGAGAACTTTGCTTCCTTGATTGGTCGTGCGGTTTTCAATGTCCCGATCGTGAAGTTATTATTTTTTGTGGACACTTTTCTTGGATTTTGATAAATAATGATTGAGATTCGGATCTAGCACAAAAAATATCCCAAATGAAAGTATGAGAAATATATGTATATTATAAAAGATAATATAATGATTGTTATAATCAATTCTTATAATTTATTGGATTTGTTTCGTCTTTATAGGTTATTTATCTCGGATTTTCTTTTTGAATTTTGAAAACAAATCATTTCTGTTAGTCATAAATGTCTCTAGAATTAGTTGTAGCGATCAACTGACTATTTTCGTAGCACAAAAAATGCACCCTGTCCCAAATATTCTTAAATTTCTCTGAGAGTTGCTCCCATTGTAGATTGTAGCAGCATACTAGTATGGTGATGCCAGTTCTTGATCATGGTTTCATGAATGTGTTCTTAGATTCTGTTTGCTCTGAACTGGGCAGTTAGTGTCATTCTCGCTAGAAAAAGGCCCGTAAAAGTTCTATTTGCGAAATTACATTGAACATACTCAACATGTTCTGAGATTGACGCGTTTCATCGGACATCGGACGAGAAATCTCAACGAGCGGTGGCCGTGGATGAGCGGTGGATTCAATTAATCTGGACTCAATTGGTGGAGTTGGGACTATTGCTTTAGGGTTTGTGGGATTCGAGCGTGGAATTGAAAAGGAGACGGGTGCTCTTTTTACTTCTTCTTCTTCTTCTTCTTCAACTAGTGAATTGCACTGTTGTTTTTATTCCTTCGTTGAATAGACTTTAGATGTTCCTGGCTTCCACTTGAGTTAGGCAGTTGACGGCTAATCATGCATTGACTTACCACTTGAGTCAAGTGACTTGACTTGCCACAATTAGGAAAAAAGTTTGCAACGAATGGAAACGACGTTGTCTACTATTGGGGTATTGCTCGCTCGCAAATTCGCGTGCCAGAATTTACTCAAATAAACTCAAGACAAGTCAAGTCAGTGAGACTTGTAACGAGAGAAATGTTTGTGGTCTTTGATGAATATTTACAAGAAAAGCAACTGGAGTATGTAAGTTATGCAGTTACATGAAAGATAATGGAAGATAGTACTTAACAATCAAACCTGCTAAAATTAAGATTCCCATATTTCTCCTTCAACATGAACTCATCATACTTGTCTCTCCTCCTTGCTTTTCTCTTTTGTGTTGTGATTCCTGAGTTTGTTGTTGGAAGTGGGATTGATCGCCTATCGTTGTTGGCTATCAAGTCTCAACTTCAGGATCCTTTGGAAGCTCACACAGCTAGGAACTCCTCTCTTGATCATTGCCTGTGGCAAGGTATAGTATGTGGTCGAAGGCATAAGCGTGTCACTGTTCTTGATCTTCCCTCCCTAGGCTTGGTCAGTACGTTGTCACATTCCGTAGGGAACCTCAGTTTTTTGCATGTACTGCATATTTTCGACAATGCTTTTCAAGGCCAACTTCCCCAGAAATCGGTTGTCTTATTCGCGTGCACTCTCTGCTAAAGACAATAACATCACTAGATAGCTTCCTGTAAACTTGTCTCATACTTGAACTTTGTTAAGCTTATTTTGCTAAATAATGCGCTGGTAGGAGCTACACCTAATCTATTATGGATTGATTCACTCAATGATTAAACAGAAAAGGAGAAGAGACACATGATTTACGTGGGAAAATCCTCTCGGAAAAGAAAAATCCACAGCCGTTGAGGAAATCCACTATTGAAAAAAGACACATGGAGTTCTGATTACATGAGGTATTTATAAACTTTAAAGAAAAAGATTTAAAATTAATCTAAATCTCGTACGGATGACCGCCATACAGGCCGTGTCCGTCACATGCCACCATGCTAGACCATGCTCAGAGACGGAAGGAAACCAGGACGCACAACCGTACCATCACGCACAGCCACAAGGAGCCTATGCTCAGTGACCAGGCAAACATCATCGTGCATGGCCGTGCCAATGCTGCACGGGCCGTGCCTGCCACCAATGTCCATTCCCCTACACAACCTCAAACTCAGCACCACACTGTCGTCATAGTCAGCTTGGCTTCCTGAGTAAGCTGCTTGTCACGGACGGCCTAATTCATGAGGTTCGCCTCGAAGAATTGTCTAAAAGTTTTCGCATTTCTCTAGACAATTCTGTACGCTTTTAGAGTTTTCTTGAGAACTCTAGGATTCTCCGGAATTCTCTAGAATTCCCTAGAGTTAGGTAGAATTCTCTAGGAAGTTCTTGTACATAGGAGAAGAATATGGAAGAGTCTAGATGGGCAAGTCTAGAACTCTCCATGGGGATGTATATAAAGGGGTGCAAGGCTCATTTGTCAAACCATCCCAAACCATCCAAGGAATCCCACATTCTTGTAAACTCAAAGCCTTGTAATCTCTCAAGTGTTCTTAATACAAAGCTTGTTTCCAAGTCCAAACTCTCTTAGCGTTCACAGACATCACCTTTGGGTGACGAGTAGGCTGAGCTCAAGCGAAGGTGTGAGTAACTTGAGTGCCGCACGGGTTGCAAGAATCTAACCCCATGGCATGCTGCTCCTAAACCTCTTTGGTAATCTTTTGACAGGGGATATAAGTGTTATGGGTAATCTAACCTCTCTTGGGATATTATTGTTGTCACATAACGATCTTTGTGGGAAGGATTCCTGACACGGGAAGGCTAGAAAACCTTTTATGAGTGTAAAAACACTCATATTTTTCTTATGTTATTTCCTTTATTTTTCAGTTTTTGAGGCGATTCTTTGCATGTTATTTCAAGGATGATAGACAATGTTCGTGTGAAGATTAATGTGCATGAACGATGATTTTGAAGACTGAAGACGAGTTTGAGCTTAGAAGGATGAGTTTGAAGCGTTTGATGATGAACACATACATTATGAAAGTGTTCATGGTCATGAAAAATGTTTTGGAGGCCATGAAACTAAAGAAAATTCAAGGACGAGATAGTGTGCATGTTCACGGCCATGAAGCGGGTGTTCACGGCCGTGAAGATTGAAGGTCACGCCGGTGAAGTGCTCAACAAAACAAATCTTGAACCAGAAGAGGTTATCACGGTCATGACAAGCTTCTTCACGCCCATGACATGTATTTGTATCCAGATTTTTAGGATTTTCAGTTGTTTTTAGGTTTTAATTATTTTCCTGTAAATACGAGACTATTTTATCAGATCCATATAAAACCTCAGAAAATTAAGATCAAATAAATGTAAAAATTATGATCAAATAATAGTTTGTAAATTGATAAACGGAGCGAGAATATGCGTTTCCTCCTTATATAATAAATTAAAAGAGAGAAACGAATCTCATTTTAAAGTTTTGAGACGTAACGTTACGTTCATAACATTAAAACTTGTGACGAAATTGGGATAACTTTTGTCGCAGAAAAATTTGGAAAATTATACATGATTTTCCGAGCGTGGTGGTCAAATTTGCGCGAAGACTGTGGGAAATGTAGGATTAAGTGGTCCTGCGATTCAACGGAACGGGGATGTTTTTTTTTTTTTTTTTGTTTTGAATTACCCCACCAATTCCCTTTCCCTCTCTTTTCCTCTCACTCACCACTTCTTTACTCCTCGCCTAAGT
This sequence comes from Drosera spatulata, assembly GCA_035668315.1. Taxonomy (NCBI): domain Eukaryota; kingdom Viridiplantae; phylum Streptophyta; class Magnoliopsida; order Caryophyllales; family Droseraceae; genus Drosera; species Drosera spatulata. The sequence continues at coordinate 2,055 of JAOVYX010016283.1, read as the reverse complement.
CTTCCACCAAGCCCATTACTCCCTTCCACCCACTCCACCACCAAGCCCACTACTTCCTTTCGTCCACTCCTCCACATATCCTCATCACCAAGGCCATCAGCATATCTCCTTCACTCTCCTCTTCACTTCATTTTCTTCTTCCTCTTGTTCTCTTCATTACCTTGCTTTCTTCCATTGTTTCTTTGTTTTTTTTACTCAAGTAACACAGTAAGGCGATAGAGAAGGGAAGGACGCAGGGAGGATCATCATTAGAGGAAGGAGAATAGACCGAGAGAGGGGGACACGAGCCATAAAACAAGGAAGAGTGAAGCCGAGCTAACCACGTCAAAGGAAAGCAAAACAAGCTCAAATCAGTTTCAACAAGGGGTGAGCTTTGTCTTCTCTGTTCATAACCTCTAACTGATCATATGTGATCAAAAAATAAGGAAAATAACAAGAAAAAATGGCCACGAACAAAGAAACATGATATTTGAATCAAAAGACGAGTTATGCTCGTGAGACCCAAGACCAAAGGTTTTACGTATCAAACAAGCCCAAAATTGAACAAACAAGACAAGACTAAGTAAATATTCTGTTTATGAAGTTTTAGATCATTTGGGATTGAATTGGTTGGGTAAAACGTAAAAATTAGCAAACCAACCAGAGGCGTTTCTGGACAGCTTTGATGTTCGACATTAGAACGCATTTTTATCCTAGTTAGAGTCTGATTCAGCAAATGAGTCTTGGAACAAAGTTGTACAAGAGTTCTTGCATTTCCAATGAATCAAGAATCACTCAATTTGGTTAAGAAAAGTGGAAGTTATGCGCGTTCGAAGTTAGGCCTGAAAATCTGAAAAACTGTCAGGTCACTATCTGCAATCTAGTCGCGGCAGCGACAAGACTTGTAGCGGCCGCGACGCCTCACAGCCAGTGCAGAAATTCATTTTTCGACATATTTATGTGTCGTATCAAGCCGTATACCCTCTATGACTATTAAAATACGGTATTTGGACAAGAAAAGATTTGAAAATACGCGTTTGATTGTATAAAAAGCTAAGAATACAAAGTTTGAATAAAAGTGCGTTGTAGTTTACGTATTTGTGCAATATATGTAAATACGTGGAAATAACGGAATGTACGTAAGAATACATAATGACGTAGTAGACGTATTTATGGACATATAATACGTATGAATACGAAGAAGTAATGAAATATATGAAAGAAATATGTAGTAACGAACGTATTGTACTTATACTGTGCAGGAACTGAGACGTAAACTATTCTTCCTTTGGTATAACGTAAACAACCCGAGACTCACATAACAAGGTAACGTTTAGATTCGTGATTTGGATAGCGATACATGTTAATATAATAGTTGTATATCAACGCGTGATGGGTAGTTTTGTTCTGTGCACTATGTTATGCTGTACTGTGCTATGTTTGCATTTCCGTGTTATTGTATGATCGTATGGTAGCACTTGTAGCTTATCGCAGTTCATGATAACCTAACCCTGATGGTCCTAATGCTAGGGTTCGGGTAGGTTTTTCTCCGTTAACCCCGTACGTTATATGATTATGATAAAGACAAGTGCTAGGTTTACAAGGTTTAGCACACGATAATGAACAAAAGGTTAGGGTTAATACAGATTAATCCTATAAAGATGAACATGCAAAATAGGAATGAATTCATGAGAGGTGAGGTTAAACTCTGAGTTTGTTAATCCTACTGAGTTGTTACACTGTGACTTGGGGAAGATGTCAGGTTAAACTATACAGGGATGAGTAGTTACGACTAATCATCTTATACACATAGACAACCCTGTGAGGTTGTCAGGTTGTAGGGTATCTCGCTACAGGAGTCCCTTGAGCGTCGTTACAGGTTGATCTCCTGTTTCGAGCGACCCCGGACTTTAAGTTTCTAGAAGAAGCTATGGATTTAAAAGCCAAGGTCACAGTGTTAACAAGAGGGTATTTGTGGTCTGTCATGTATGTTATTTGTATGACTGATTTTGTTGTGGTTTCAGGACAGATTGTTCTCTCTTCTTTCCTTTTTGTGCTTCCCCTGAAAAGGGGGCC